>BDDC01000220.1:0-43731 GCA_001662425.1 Chlamydomonas sphaeroides | reverse complement strand
GGCGGCCCGGCGGGTGGCCCAGGCTGAGCGCCGAGGGCCACTGCGCGTGCAGGCGGCGGACGGTGGAGTCCAGCAACGCCAGCTCCCTGCGCGGCAGGGCGTGTGACGGTGTTGTGCAGGCAGGCAGGCAGGCAGGCACGCGAGAGTTCTTGCATTTTGAAGTCCAAGTGACACGCCCCGCTTATGTGTGTGCACGGCGTGGGCTGGTGGAGCATGGGTAGCTGCGTCTGGGGAGGGCGGGCTTGGCGTGCCGGCTCCCTGGCCCTCCACGCGCCCTCCTCGCACCCTACGACCTCCTCACACCCCATGGGGTCCCACGCGCCCCCACGCTGCCCAATGAGGTGCGGTCCGCACCGGAGCAGCCGCTGCCGTGCGGAGCACTCGGCCGCCGGGGCCGCCTGCGCCGCCTGCGCCGCCTGTCCAACCTCGCCCGGCGCCGGCCGCTGCGCCTCTGCGGCCCCCAGCATGAACTCGAGCGCGCTGCGCTGCCAGCAGCACCTGAGAGCCCCGGCACAGCACGAGGACAGAGCGGCGCACACGTCAGCTGTCCCGGCCGCTAGCACGCGGGCCGCCGCGCGCTCGGGCGGCCAGAGCGGGGGCGGGGCAACGGTGCCTGCAGCCCCTTGACTGCAGCCCTGCCTAGGGCCCCTGCCCAGAGCTTTAGGTCGCGGCGGGCCTTCCCAGAGGGCCCCCGGCCGCAGCAAGTAAATGCCAGCCCCACACCGACTGTGGTGCCGCCAGGGGCTGTGCGACAACCGTGCGAGCGGGCCCCTCCACAACACAGCCGGCCTCGCCTGCAACACGTCAGGACCTGGGCCTCCCGCCCGTCTGCCTCACTCGGGTCCCCGGGGGCCCCACGCGGACCCCTGTCGCCCCCTTCCCACGCCCAGGGGGCCTCACTCGGTGCTCCAGTGGCGCGCCAGGATGGGCAGCCCCCTCGCCGCCGCGTCCAGCAGCAGGTCGTGCGCCTGCCGCGCAAAGCGCACCAACGCCTGGGCAAGGGCAGCAGGGGCACAGCAGGGAAGTGCCGGGGCCGCCACTTCGCTTCCTGCACGGGTGCATCCAACGCATCCCTACTTTCTTCCTACGCACGACCAGCGCGTCACCAACCCGGGACGTGCCGCTTGCGGGGTGGTCCTCTACTTCGGCCCTAAAACGTTGCACACACAGTCGGCACCGCTCGTGCGCGGGAGCGCATCCAGGGCGCCGGAGAGGGACCGCGACCTCAGTTGTCCTGGCTTGGGGACCCCAGCGCCGGTGCTGCAGTAGGGGACAGGGCGGCGCACCTGCGGCTGCTGCCGCAGCCACCAGGCCGCGTCCTCGCCCGTGTGGCGGCGGAAGGCGCTGCAGGCGGCCACCGACTTGTAGGCGGCGGCCGCCAGGCCCAGCGTGTGTGCGGACTGGGGGGAACCCGGGGGAGCAGCACGAAAAGGCAGGCGGCGGGCCGCGTCAGGGGCATGACGAGGGGAGCCAGCGGCCGCGCCCCGCGTGTGGCCGGAGTGGCGGCCGGCAGTGGGAGCTTCGGCAGCAGGCCAAGGCCAGCGGGGCGGGCAATCGGCCGGGCGCAGGGCCGCAGAGGGCGAGGCAAACTGCGAGTGGGTGGCTCAGAGGAAGCCCTGGAGCTCTGCGGCCGCTGCACATAGCCCAGCCGCTGGCGTTGGCGCGGCGGGGCTAGCTAAGCGCCCCGTGCCGGAGGCATGACGGCAGCCCAAGCTAGGGGTGTGCCAGCAGGGCCGATGGCCGGGGCGGGGCTGCATGCTGGCGGGACGGCCATCCCCACCCCACCCCAAGGGGGAAGCGCACCTGCGCAAAGCGCTCCAGCAGGGCCCCCATGCGCTCGTGGCGGGGCAGCAGCCCCACCTGCAGCTGCGCCGTCTGCGGGGCCGCAGGGCGCGGACGGGGCGGGCGCGGGGCAGGGGGCAGGGGGCAGGGGCCAGGGGGCAGGGGCCAGGGCGCAGCGAGGCTGGCTCGGACCGCATGAGGGCAGGCGGCTGGGGCGCAGGGCCGCTGGCGTGGGCGCCGGTCCCCGGGTGGCGGGGACCAGGACGCTATGGCGCCAAAAGGGGTCGGAGAGGGAGGAGGCCGCCATGCGGCCGTGCAGCTGCACTCCGTAGAGGCTGCTGCTGGGCGAGGCCCTCGATCGACTACGGCTGGAGGGCCCCGGGCGCGGGGCCGCAACCCCGCCCACCCGGGCGGCGGCCCTACCCGGGTGGCGGCCCTGGCGGCCTCAAAGGCGGTGTGGAAGCTGGCGGCTGCAGCGAGGTCGCCGTACAGGGAGCGCCAGCAGGCGGGGCCCTTGGCTGCGCCGTCTCGCGTGTCCTGAGCGCCGGCCCCCCCGCTCTCACGGTCCGCGCTCGAATTGCCGGCAACAGGCGGCGAGGGCGTGCTGGCCGCGTTGCGTGAGCTGCTGGCACCGCATGTGGGCTCGGGCTTGGCTGCGGGCTGTGGGTCGGGGTCGCTGCTGCCGTGGGGGCGGCACCCTGGCCACCTGGGGAGACGCGAAGGCAGGGACATGGAGCGGCTTGTGGCGCCACATGGGACAGGGGCTGCTGGACTACGGCAGAAAGGGACGCCAGCTACCTGGCTTGGCATTGGTGACGCCACAGGCCTTCGGCCCCGTACACCAGGCGGCGGCAGGCCTTGTCCTGTGGTAAAGTGTGCGGGCGTGCGCGCGTGTGCGTGGGCGTTGGCGTGGGCGAAGGCGGGCGGGCCGTCAGCAGAACACAGCCGGGCTACGCGAGTCATCACGGGTGCTGCAATACTCACTAGAAGCGCAACACGAGCTAGCTCGCGCGGACCCAGATGCCTGCGAGTGGGCCAGCCAGCCGGCGTTGCTCGCTGCATGCTGATGCATTTCAGCGGACGAGCAGCGCCAGCAGCATGCTCACGTAAACACCTCCACAAGGAGCTCCCGGGGGAGGTCGAGAAGCCTTTGCGCGGACTCAGCCATGTCGCATGTAATGCCTTCAAGCCCTAACCGCACCACCAGCAGACGTGCAAAAAAGGCAGGTTGATAAAGCTGGCGTCTTTTACAAGTGTTTTTATCCGAGGAGGGGTTCACTCTGAGCTGTGGAGTTCGGTGGCGACTGGCGAGCCGCGGTCGGCTTGCATTCGGTCGCCATTGTGCACTACTTCTTTACACACACGCCCTCCAACACAGCGACCGTAGATAGCATATCAGCGTTCTAACTGTGAATACGTCCCTTGTCTGCGCGCATCTTTGCCTTCGGGCCGACAGTCGCATGGAGGAAGCAGGAGAGTTACGATACCAGGTCCTACACGATGCATCGGAGCTGCACGTGTATCTGCCGGACGGCGTCGGTGCAAGGTGCGGGCGCAACACGAAAGATCTGAGCAGCGGGGCACCCCCCACGAACGCCCCCACGCGCTGCTTGAGCTGCTGCGTGAACCTTATGGCAGCGCTCGCCAGTGCACGGCTCCGCGTGTGGAGGGCGAAGGGCAGATCGCACGAGCCTTGCTCAACCAAGAGCCCTCGAAACCCCATCGCGTGAACGGGAGTTTTACTGCATCGTTCATGATATGATATATGCGCGCCCGGCTCTCCCGTGTGCGAAATGCTTTGCTGACGATGGCATTTGGACACGATGTCGGCCCGCAGCGACGTCGACGTCACATACGGGCAAACCCCAGGCGTCGCCGAGGTCTACATCGAGCATGTTGCGACCGAGCGCGTGCTCGGGATGATCGAAGTGCGAGGTAGGATCGCGCCCACGCCCGGCATGCCCCCGTCGCCGAGCTTTGCAGCCAAGCCAACTCCTCTTCCTTACGTTCCATATGCGGTGTGCTGCCTCGCTCTCCTCTTTGTCACTATCCCAAGGCTACGAGGTGCCGACTGACGAGGCTGCCAAATACAGCAAGAAGACCCGGCGCTTCACCATCAGGTGCGGCCTGCGGCCCGGCCAACCCTGGTGCGGCGCGCTGCGCCGCATCCCGTAACGGCGCCAGGCCCGTTATCTGCACGCACACACCTTTTCCGAGCCGCCACCCCAGGCCCAAGCAGCACTGCGGGGCGCCGAGGGCCCCTGCAGGTCCACGTGTCGGCAGGGCAGCTTCGCCCAGCGCCGCGACCCGATCCTAGCAAATAGCCTCCTCGCTGGCAGCGCCTCCCAGCCCCATGCCTTTATCCCGCGCCGACCACCCCATCAGGCTTTCGGAGCCCAGCTCCATAGCGGCAGCGCTGCTGGCGGCGGCCTCGCCCGCGAGCTCGCCCGCGAAGGCCGCGTCGTCGTCGGGCGGCGGCGCCGTCGTCGGCGGGGCGTCGCCGCCGCCATCGGGCCTGGGCTCGGCGGCTGCAAGCACCACAAACGTGTTTGGGTTGCTCGACAACGACGACGTGTCGGACGACGACGCGGCCGGCGGCGGCGAAGGCGGGGCGGGCGGGAAGAAGAAGAGAAAGAACAAGAAGAAAAAGAAGAAGGGCGGGGCCGGCGCAGGGGCCGGTGGTGAGGCAGGCGGCGCGGACGAGGATGGCGGCGAGGAGGCTGAGGCCGACGGCAGCGCAGCGGCGCCCGCGGCCAACGGCGCGGCGCCGGCGCCGGCTGGCGGCAGCAGCGGCGACGAGGCCGAGGCCGACGGCGCCGCCGCCGCGGCGGGCGGCAAGAAGAAGAAGAAGAAAAAGAAGAAGGGCGGCGCCGGGGCCGGCGCCGACGCCGGCGCCGACGCCGACGCCAACGGGAGCGCGGGCGTGGGCGGGGACTCCAGGGAGGTGGACGCGGGCCAGGCGTCGCTCCTGGACCGCACCTCCTCGGTGCTACCCTCCGCCCGCAGCACCACCACCCTCACGGCCGCCGGCAGCACCACGGAGGACGCGCGTCGCTCGCCCTCGCCGCTGGGCAGTGCCGTCGGCAGCGGCGCCGGCATGGCCTCGCCGCCCGTGTCGGTGCCCGCCTCGGCTCCGCTGTCCAAGTACGCCAGCCGGGCGCTGAGCGTGGACATGGAGGCGGACTTTGCGGCGGAGCCCATGGCCAGCTTCGAGGTGCGGGCACCCTTCCGCGGAAGGGAGCTGCAGGGAACGCCGGGAGCATCGTGGGCGTGCATGGGGCCTGGGCGCAAGGCGGGGCGTTGGGGACCCAGCCGCTATCCCGGAGCGCACTGGCCCAGCGGGTTGGGGCGGGCTTGTCGACAGCGAGGGATTCGAGATTGCCCATCTCCGGGAAACCAACCGGGATGGGTAAGTACCGAAAGCGGCATCCCATGGAACGCCCATGCTGTCTGGCCGTGGTGTCGGGTGCCCCAAACCCACACATGCATCCGCACGCACGCTCATGCACAACTCCATATGCCGTACATGCCGTACGTGCCGTACAAACGCCGCGTGCCCTCTCCTCTCGGTCCGCTCGTGTTGCCTCCGTAGGTGGGCCGCGCCGTGGACCACGACCCGCTGCTGGGGCCGGCGGTGCACAGCGCGCTGGGCAAGGTGCAGGTCAAGGGCGAGGACAGGTGGCTCGAGGTGAGGCGGGGGGCGGCCTGGCTGGTGGTGGCGAGGTTGGGGCAGGCCGTGGAGGACACCAACGTGGTGCGCGAGGTTGGCAGGGATCCACAGAGGCGGCCCGTGTCGCTGCGTCTCGCTGACGCGGCGCTCCTCCCGCTCCTCGCCCCGGCAGGCGCCTGCCAACGCGTGGTGCTGGGACGGTCTTGCGGGTGAGCAGCCGCCTCCGGGCCAGGCTCCGGTGGGCCACGTGCACGGCCCTGTCCTGCGGGCCGCGGGCTGTCCAGCCCACGCGGGCTCCCGCGGTGCCGCCTTCCAGGTGCCAGGCCCAGGGCGCCGCGCTGCCCTGCGGGCACCGATCCGCGCTCTCACGCTGTCCCCCATGCGCTATCTCTCACGGCCGTGCCCCTGACGCTTCCTGCGCGTCAGGAACCTCGACCCCCGTCTCGGCCTTCGGCATCTTCGACGGCCACGGCGGCCGCGCCGCGGCGCAGCACTGCGCCAAGCAGCTGCTGCCGGCCATGGGGCGCTACGCGGAGCGCTGCGTGGGGCCCGCGCCGCCTGCCAGCGCCGAGGCGCTGGCGGTGGACGGCTACCTGGGGGGGCCTGGCCAGGAGGAGGACCAGGAGGGCGAGGAGGCGGTGGAGCGGGCGCGCGTGGCTGCGGTGCAGGACGCGCTCATAGCCCGGCTGCCCAAGGTGCGCAGCTCGGGCCCTTGGTGTCCCCTTGAGTCCCCGTAATGTCCCGTAATGCCCCCGTGCGCCCTTGGGCTCGTTCGTGGGGCTGTGCGCAGCAAGGCATCGGCATCGCGGGAGGGGAGTACCGGGGGAGTAGCGAGCTAGTGATTCGGTACTGAGCCAAGAGGGGCGGCCGGGGCGCAAGCTCGCAGCCCGGCCGGGCGGAGGGGCCGCCTGGCTGCCAGTGGACTCGGGGCGCGCGAGCGACGCTCGCCTTGGCACATCGGGCCTTGCTCGCTGTCCCCGACTGCTGCGCTTGTCCCCCAGCGCGCCGAGCACCTCGTGCACCCCACCCGCTCTCCCCCGTTGCCGCCAGGCCCTGCACGCGGCCTTTGTGGCAATGGACGAGGAGGTTATGGCCCGCCACAAGGCCAGCGGCACCACCGCCACGCTGGCGGTGCAGGTGCGGAGCACACAGGGAGTTGTGCGTGTTGGTACCAATGTGGTCTGCTAGTCACGCGAGTCATGCCAGCTGTGTGCTGGGTTTGTGCCGCAAGACCGGCAGCACTACGCTGCGCTGGCGTGCTGGCGGGAGGGGCGAGGGGGTGCAAGGGGCAGAGGGTACGCCGACGCGGCCTTCACGCACCCAGGGGCAACGCGGCCGGCAGCTGGGTCCGATGGGAGACATGCGTAACACCCTTTCGTCTGTGCCCCACCTTGCGCCCAGGTCGGCTGGGAGCTGCTGGTGGCCAATGTGGGCGACTCGCTGGCGTACCTGGACACGGGGTCGGAGATCGTGGTGGTGAGAAGTTGGGGAAACAGGGGAGGAGCTGAGTTTCTCGGGCAACGTGGACGTAGGCGAGTGCCCCGTGGGGCGGCACTGTATCGCGGCACACGCCGATGCGTTGCGGCTGTATTGCCCAACGCACCCTCGCCCTGCGCCTCCGCCTCCGCTGCCCCACGCTCCACCTTCTCCACTTCCAGATCAGCGCCAACCACCGGGTGGCCGAGAACCCGGACGAGCAGCAGCGCATCATCGAGGCGGGAGGTGCGGCCGTGGGGCGGTTGGGCAGGGGAACGACAACGGGGAACTGCAGATCCCGGGGGAGCTGTTGGGAGGGGCGCCTGAATGAGCCCCGTAGTCGTGGGCCCCGTGAAAGAAATGCACGCGTGGAGTCGTGTCGGCCGTCTACCGCAACCGCCCGTTCGCCTCTCCCGCTGCCAGACCGCATCGTTTCAGTTTGGACGGGGCGACGACAACGAGGATTGCCCATGACTCCTTCTGACACGAACGCGTACCTGCGCCCTCGCCCCCTGTTACCAGGCCGCATCAAGCCCGCCAAGTACGGCGAGGACGACGACCCCGCCGAGGGCCCGCCGGGCAGCGCCACGCCGCATGAGGGCCAGCACCTGCGGGTGTGGCCGGGCGGCATCAACATGACACGAACCATAGGTGCGGGGGAAGGGGAGGGGAGGGGAGAAGCGGGCAGAAGGCAACGCAGCGAGCTCGTCCGGGGCCCGGGCAGAGCGCCTTATGACCAGCGCAGACGCCAGCTCCGGGGCCAGCTCCGGGCCTTCGCTGCCTACCGCCGCTCAACCTTAACTTCGCCCCTCCTTCATCAACGCCATTCACCCAGGTGACGAGTCGGCCAAGGGGCTACTCATTCCGGAGCCCGCGGTGCGGCAGATCAGCCTGCCCGTCACGGGCGGCCGCCTCATCATGGCCTCGGACGGGCTGTGGGATGCGGTCAACGCTAAGACCATCATCGGCCAGGTGCGGGCGGGGTGTGGGGAAAAACATGGATGTTTGAAACATGGCCGGAGGCCAAGGGCAACGTCGCGGCTTTGCACTACATGCAATGAATGGCGGTGGATGTGGTGGCGGCATCCCTGTGTGTGTCTGTCTCGACGCGGCGATCCCACCACCCTCCCACCTTCCATGTGTCTCTCTCGCGCTCCTTCCCACGCAAACCCCGCTCCTGCGGTGCCCTGCCGGTGCAGCTCCGCACCTGCACCGCCCGCGAGGCCGCCAGCAAGGCCGCGGTGTACGCCATGCGCAACAAGAAGCACGACGACGACGTGACGGTGGTGGTGGCGGACTTTGTGCCGCGCGAGGCCGACACGGTGCCGCCGGGGCTGCAGAAAAAAGCGGGCGGCCCGGCGGCGGTGGCGACCGCCAAGCTGGCATCGGCGGGGTTGCGCGAGGAGCGGGCGGCGCAGTCGTGGCGGCCGCTGGAGACGCCCAGCGAGAGCTGGCGGTGAGTGGACGTGGGGGCCGGGCGTGGGGTCGGGGGTGCGGTGCAAGCGCATGGCCTCGCCCGGCGAACGGATGCCGGTGCTCCCAACACGTGGCCAAACCCCCGTTCTCCCCTGCTCCCTGACCCCTGACCTCGCACCGGCCAGCGGCACCGCACGCACCGACTGCCGAGCCACCATGCCCTGCCCCCTCACCCCGTGGCTCATGATCGTGTGGCAATGCCACTACCTGACCCCGTGTCAATGCCGCTACCTCCTGCCGCCTGGCCCCCCTCGCAGCGAGCGGCACCTCTTGAGCATGTGACCAGCACCCCAATATGCCCTGTTTCCCGACCCTGGCCCCCCCACCAGCGAGCGGCACCGCGCGCACCGGCAGCGCGCCGCCGCCTACCTGGCGGCGCTGGCGGAGGCCGAGGCGGCGGAGGCAGCCGAGGCGGAGGCGCTGGAGCGCTCGCGGCGGCTGGCGGTGGCGCCTGCTGCGGGCAGCTCGGGGCTGGGCACGGGCGTGCGGCCGCCGCCCGTGTCCGACACGTACCGCGAGCTGGCGGACCTGCGGGTGCCCGTCGACATGTGAGCACGGGGGGGTGCGGCGAGGGGAGGTGGGAGGGAGGGAGGGAAGGGGGAGGTGGGTATGGGTTCGTGTGTGACACGTACCGCCAAGTGCGGGTGCCCGTCGAAGCGTGGGCATTGGGGAGTGATGGAAGAGGTAAGGGCGCGGCAGGGAAGTGCAGGGGCTCGTTCCGTTCCCTGCAGGGAGGGGCCGGCCGGCTCGCGCGGGGCATGGGCAGCGTAGGGACCGGATCCATAAGGCGCAGGGCGACGCGGCATCAGCGTGCAACCGTGCTGTGCCATGTTTTGCCGTGCTTTGCTGAGCTCCCTTATGTCGCGCCGCGGCCTGTTCGCGCCCCGCAGGCTGCACGCTGCTGAGGAGGACGAGGAGGAGGAGGCCGAGGAGGCCGAGGAGGCGGGCGGCAACGGCGCGACAGACGACTGGACGGCCGTGGAAGTCAAGAAGAAAAAGGATGCCGGCAGCGGCTTCGACTTTCAGAAGGAGCTCCTCAAGTACGCCCGGCCGGGTGAGGCGCGGCCTCCGCCGGCGCAGCGGCAACAGGACGGCGGCGAGGGCCGGCGGGAGCGGCGCGAGCGGCCGCCGCGCGGCGAGGGCCGTCCGGACCGGCCGTACCGCGAGCCGCGGGAGCGGCGGGAGAGGGAGGGCGCTGCGCCGGCCGCGCCGGCGGCGGCGCCAGCGGGCCCTGCGGCTGCGGCTGACGCGGCCGGCGGCGAGCGGCTGCCTCGGGAGCAGCGGCCGCCGCGCGGCGACCGGCCGCCACGTGGGGACCGTGAGCCGCGGGGCCGCGGCGGCAGAGGCGGCCGTGGCTATGGCGCGCCGCCTGCCGACGCGGCCGCGGCCGCGGGCGAGCCCGGCGCCGCAGCGGCGGCGCCCGGCGCGGGCGAGAAGCGCGTCCTCACCATCTCGAGGTCTGCGCTAGCTGGGCCCAATGCGTCGGCGGCGGCGGGTGCTGGCGGCCAGGGCGAGGTGCAGGTTGACGGCGCCGTTGCCGCCGGCCAGGAGCGCTACCGCCGCGAGCCGCGGGAGGGCCGTGGCGGCCGCTACGGCGGCGGCCGCGGTGGAGGCCGGTACGGCGGCCGTGGCGGCCGCGAGGGTGGGTACGGCCAGCCCGGGGCGGAGGCTGGCGGCGACGCGGCCGGCGGCGAAGGGTACGACCAGGGCCCTGGCGGCGCCGAGGGCGGGCGGGGAGCGGGCCGTGGGCGTGGCCTCGGGCGGGGCCGCGGCGGCCGCGGCGGCGGCCGGTTTGGCGGTCGCGGCGGCCGCGACGGCGGCTACGGCCCGCCGGCGGCGGAGGCGGCTAGCGGCGCCGCGGCGGCGCCGGCTGCCGACGCCGGGGCGGAGGGGCACCAAGGCCACCTCCGCCACCACCGGCCGCACCACGACCCCATCCACGTGCCGCAGCAGGCGGCCGCGCCGCCGGCCCAGCCGCCGACCTCGTCGCCCACGTACATCGGTGACTTCGGGGCCGGGTTCGGCACGGGTTTTGAGCACTCGCGTGCCGTGGCGGCGCCCGCGGCCGCGGCGGCGGCGCCCCCCGCGGCGGCGGCTCCGCCGGTGGCCGCCGCCGCGCCCGCGGGGGGCTACAGCGGCGGCTACTCGGCGGCGCCGGGCGATGGCGCGCCGCAGCGGCCGCCTCGGGACCCGGCTGTTGGGGGGCGGAGGGGCGGGCGGGGCGAGGGGCGAGGTGAGGGGCGCGGGGGCCGCGGGGGCCGCAGCTGAGAGGGGTGATAGGAGCTGCGAGTCGAGGCGGCGGGGCTAGCTTTGGGCCTTGAGGTTTGGTGGCGTTGGGTGCACGGGTCTGCGATAGGGGCTGGTGTGGACAGCCTCGGCTCAGTTTTATGGCGATGTGCGATCGCGGCGATATGCGATCGCGCGGGAGGGCGATGCATGTCGCGGAAGTAGAGGAGCGCAGGCTGCAGGCGTGCTGCCAACCAGGCGAACTGTGTCGGGTTGCAACCGTTAGTAGGTGGTGAGGGACGGATTGTTAGGCAGCGGTTCTAGGTGCGGGCGTTGCGCGAGTGTCTTGTGATTGGCGCCAAGGGGCCGAGGAGCTTGCGTTGCTGGCTGCTGAGAAGCGCGGAATCACTGGGTGGCATGATAATGTGGTTCGTGTCGAAGGGGGTTCCTCCTGCCATGTGAGAATCGCTGCAAAGCTTTGTACATGAGTGTCTGAGCTTGCTCGTTGGATCTCGTCGTGCTTCGGCGTTCAGGTGTTGGATACAGTACCGGCACGGTACACCATTGCTTCGCAAGCGGCCTTCGCAACACATACGGACAAGAGCCACACGAATACCAACGGGTGCAGCTACTCTCTCACACATTAACCCGAATCGCGTGTGCCGACCGAACATCCACAATCGCGAAGTTGCTGCACCGCAGCCTTCTGCCATCTGAGCCTACCGATCTCGATCTTTGCACAGCAAGAGTTGCAAGACCGCTCCGTAGCTACCGACGCTCGCGATGGCCGCGACTGGCACTGCTCTGCCGTCCTGCTCCTCTCGCCATGTGTTCGGCGCTTGCCGTGCACAGCGGAGAGCAGCGGTGGTGGTTCGAGCCGAGGTGGCAGCACCAGCTGGCCGCGAGAAGCCGGCCTGGACAGGTACGGGCTCCGGCACCACACCCTTCCCCGCGTCTCACGCCAGCTCCCAGCTGCTGCCCACTCGCGGCCAGCCTGCACGCGGCCTCCCTTCTGCCACCACGACCGCAAACGTCCGGCCCTCGCGACGCCCCACAGGTGACAGCATGCTGTCGCGCGCGGTCAACTGGGCCATCAACACGCCCCCTCTGTACGGCGCCATGAAGGTGCTAGCCAAGCAGGTGCGGCTCTTCACCAACGCCATTGACCGGCGGTAGACTTGGCCACGGTTGTGAACCGCCGGGTCAGGGCCAGCGTTGCTGCTCGCGAGCGACAGCGACTCCAGGGCGGGGCCAAGTTCGTCAGGCATCGGGCGGTTGGCGCAGGCCGCGCCGGGCTCGGGGTGCCTGGCGGAGCAGCACTTGCGGGCAGCCGCCTCGTGCCCGCCGCTGGGAACGAACCTCTTCTTGGCCGTGACCCGGCCGTCCGCCCGGGGGCTCGGCCCAGAAAGCGCCAGCTGAGGGCACAATACCCGGGCCCTGACGGACGGCCCTGGCGTAGGGCCCTGGCAAAGGGCCCTGACGTAGGGCCCTGGCGGAAGGCCCTGACGTAGGGCCCAGGTGCAGGGCCTTCGGCGGAAGGCCGCGGCATTGGGGCGACGGGCTTCGCCTCGAGGCCGCAGCCGCGCGGCGTTGCGGGCCTCTTGGTTGCCCTACGCTAGGAGGCCAGCCAGCATAACACATCGCGCTGGGTCGCATACGCGGTAGCCGCCGTGTCCAGTGCCGGCCACGCGTGTGTGCGAGATTGCCCTTGCCTGCCACCACCCTGCCCACACACACACCACGACCGCCGTCGTTGCTCTCTGTGGCCTGAAATGAACACGCCGCCACCGCCGTCGCCCTCGGGCCTACCCTGGCCGGCCCTCAGGCCATGAAGAACTCGGCCGAGGGACGCGGAGTGCGGTGGGACGCGCATGTCAAGGAGCTGTCGCAGCTCAAGGAGGTGAGGGGGCGGCGGCGGGACGTGAGCGCCGGGGTCGCTAGCTGCACACAACACCGCCCGTTACGCACGACCAATGCGTCACCACCGCCTCGAGGTGCCGCGTGTTACTCCGTTGCTTTCCTTGAAGGTAAACACCGCATGCTCGAGAAAGGAGAAGCGGCCGCAGCTCAAGGGGCCGAGGGGCGAGGGGCAGCCTGGGCTCACGTTCATTCGTGCATGCATCCTGGGCTGGGGGCTTCGATTGGGAGCGGACGCACACGCGTGCGCCCCCAGGCCTGGCACTGGCCCGCCCTGCCGCTGCCGGCCACACCGCCTGGCCTGCCCTGACGCACACTGTCCTTCCGCTCTTCCGTGCGGCGCTCCGGCACTGCTGGGGCAGTCGTCGAGCTGCCCGTCCATGACACCTGCCCCGCCGCGACCGACCCGTCACCCAGCGAGTGCGGCTTTGGAGCTTTTGGCAGCCGTGCAGCCTCCCCTGACCCACATCACCCCTCCACCGATGGGCCCCCATCGATGGCCTCCCACCGACGGGCCCATGGCCTGGGGGCGCTGCGCAGCCTCCAGGCCAATGAACCCTGGGCACCTTGATGGCCGACCCCACCCGGCCGGACCATTCACCCCGCCAACCCCCGCCCCAACCCATCCCGTACCGCCGTACCGCCGTGCGTGCAGCTGGAGGAGCTCAAAGCGCAGTACGAGCAGACGGCCGTGTCGTACCCGTCGTACTACCTGAAGCCCTTCCACGCCTACGAGACCGGCAACCTGGAGTGGCTGGCCGCATACGAGGTGGAGCCCGCCACGTACGCCATGGGCATCCGCACCTTCAAGGTGTGGCGCCACGATGTTATTGACATCATATCGGTTTCGTATCATATTGAACATCATAGTAGGACACACACGCACCCAGGAGCCAGGGTCTAGCGGCTACGTGCGTGGGGCCGGCCCCTGGCGCCGGCCGGGTGGCAGTGCAAGGCGGACCCCCCCATGCCCCCCATGCCGCTGCCCCTGCGTCCTGATTCCTGCGCCTGCGCCCTGTCCTCCCTCCCTCGCCAGGACAAGACGGACTGGTCCGCTGACAAGGTGGGGCGTGCGCGTGTGCGGGCCGAGGCGAGGCGCAGGAGAGGGCGTAAGAGCGGGACAGGGGCGAGCGTGAACGAGCCCTGCCGTCCCGCTCAGCGCCCCCGCCCGCGCGCGCCCCCTGCCCGCAGTGCTTCACGGAGCTGCGCAGCCGCGTCACCGATGCGCTCAAGGTACGGCGGCAGCAAGCCCGCAGGCCCCCAGGCCCCTTTGGTCGGTCCACGACACCGGCGTTGGTACGGGGGCCTACCCTTCCCACCCTACAATCCCGACCCTCTTCCCCGACCGGCCCTCGCCCCCCACCCCTTCCTCTCCCCCCCAGGGCTACCACTCGACGCACGGGCTGCAGCTGCCAGCCAGCATTGTGGACATGGGCTGCTCCACCGGCCTCAGCACGCTATGGCTGGCCAAGCAGTTCCCGCAGGCGCAGGTGGGGAGGGCGGGGGCGGGCGGCACAGCGCGGCGTGGCGGCAGCGGCGCTGGCTAGGGCAGCGACGATGGCAACACCGCAACACGGCAGCAGCGGCAGCAGCAGTATGTCGCATCCTCCCGCAGCTCCCCCTGCCCCCACGCGGGGGGCGCCACGCTATCAGCATTGGGCCCGGGCTTACGCTTGAGGAGTTGCAACTAGTTCGTTACTCCCGTGGTACTGCCCCCACGCCCTCCCCGCCCGTGCTCCTCCAGGTCACGGGCCTGGACCTCAGCCCCTATTTCCTGGCGGTCGCCGAGTACAGCCGGCGGCAGGCTGAGGCGCGTGGCGAGACCAAAGTGCGGCCGCGGCGGCGGGCAGGAGGCAGGCCTGGGAGCAGCCTCCGGGCGGTGGCCTGCGCCGCCAGCGCCTGTGGTCACGTACTGCGGCGCAAACAGCGCGCACTAGCACGCACCCCAGACCCCCATCCATCTGGGGGCCTGCAGTCACGGCGTCGCGGGGGCGCACATGACCCACATGACCCACATGACCCACATGACCCACATGACCCACATCGGGGGCACACTCCGAACCCGTGCCTGTCCCCTGAATGCACAATGGCCTCGTCAGCAGGGCATGTGCGCAGCGCTTGTCCGGCCCGCGTGCGCCAAGCTGCGGTCCCTGCCTCCCCCCGCCCCCTGCCTGGCCCCGCCCCAACAAACAGGACATGGCGCCCGTGACCTACGTGCGCGGCCTTGCGGAGGCCTCGCCCTTTGCGGCCGGCTCCCTGGACATGGTCAACTACAACTTCGTGATCCACGAGTGCCCCCAGGTGAGGGCGAGGGGGTAAAAGGCCCGAGGGGAAAGGGGGAGAGCGTGTGTTCAACTTTTTAGGGCTGAAACTGAGTACGGTACCACCCCGTGTGTGAATGGCCGTGTGCGTTTGCGGCTGTCTGTGCGCAACCCACGATTGCCCGAAGCTGTGCGTGAGGGCGGACATTTGAGCGGTGGGAACAGACCTGGTGGGAAGGTGCAAAGCGTGGGACCCGACCGAGCGCATGCGTATGTGCCGAACCAGCGTCCCCCATTCCCGCCTCACACACTGTGTTGTGGCGCCCCTTCCGACCCCACGCTCCGACCCCCTCCTCCGTGCAATCGCGTTCTGTGGTCTGCTACCGTGGTCACGCGGCAACTCATCCTCTTGCCATTATGTTTCCCCGCGCTCAGGCCGCCATCTCCTCGTTCGTGGCCGACTCGCACCGTGTGCTCAAGACGGGCGGCGTGCTGGCCTTCATCGACAACAACCCCAAGTGAGCATGGGGGGCCTGGGTTCCTGGGAAGGCTACTGGTGTTGTCGGGTGTCGTAGGTCTCAGATCGAAGCACCATACATAGTTTCACATGGTAGTCGCTGTAAGCAATCTGACAACAACCCGATGTGAGCGGGCAGGAACCCACGCAGACGGCTGGTGGCACGAACCGTAGGCACAGCGGCATGCTCGTACACGCGCGCGCTCTCCTGTGTAAGCGTCAAATCCTAACCAACCGCCGCCGGCGGCCGCCACCCCCTCCAGGTCCAGCACCATCCAGAACCTGCCGCCCGCAATCTTCACTCTCATGAAGTCCACCGAGCCCTGGTCCGACGAGTACTACAGCTTCGACCTCGAGGTGGGCATGTGCGCGTTTGTCAGCTCAAGGTACATGCTCCGCGTGTGTTCAAGTTCAAGGGAAGTAACAGAGTGTGTGTGCGGCAGGTGTTCAGCACACCACACGTGCCGCTGTACGGCGGGCGTCGGTACCGTGCGCCGCCCCGGGTCAACCACGGCCTCAAACCCCGACCCCCACACCACGCCCCCGCACACCACCTGCAGCCGCGCCGTCCGGCCCAGGAACCCGGCCCATCACCTTACCTCGCCCCGGCCCGCACCACCACCGCAACCTACACCTCGCCTGCCCTCCGCCCCCTTCCGCCCCTCCACTCCTCCCCTCAGGCTGCTATGCGCGCTGGCGGCTTCCGCGAGGTGGTGACTGTGGAGACAGACCACCGCCACCGCTGCGTCATGGGCATCAAGGCATAAGCGAGGGGCGCTGGAAGGGGGCGCTGGAAGGGGGCGGCCAGCCAGCGAGGCGGGGGTCGGAGCGCCTGGATGCCGCATGTACTGGAGGGTCCTTAGCAGGGGAGCCGTGGCGGAGCCTGGCGCCGCCACCGCTGCACCCGGGTCGGCTTGGGGCCTGGAGGCCACAGGGGGCCGCCGGGCATGGGAGGCGCGGTGGGGCCTGGGGCCGCCGCGGCCGTGCCCTGGGCGTCGAGGTCGGAGGCGGCCTGAGCAGGCCAGGGCGGCCGCCTGGGCCCTGAGCGGACGCATGGGCATCGAGAACGCGACACGTGCCTCAGGCTGGCGTGAAAGGGCCTGGCGGCTGGCGGCTGGCAGCTTCGCAGGCTGAGTGCGGCGCTGAGGTGCAGCTTTGTGTGTGCTGTTGCCTATAGCGCTCGGTCGGTGCTGCGGGGGCTTTGCGGCGGTACGCGGCCCGCGTGAAGCGTCGGGTCCCGACTTGTGGTCGTCCCGAGGTTGCGGTTGCGATGGTCAAACTGCAGTCTTGTCAGTCTTGTCAGTCTTGTCAGTCTTGTCAGTCTTGTCAGTCTTGTCAGTCTTGCCTGTTTTTAGCTCTGGTAAGCGAGGGCAGCGAGCGAGGGCAGCGTGTGGGAGGCTGCGGGTGGCATCAGGGGCTCCCCGCCCTGGATGGCAGGGCTGAGATTAAGCACCTGCGCCCGCAAGAGACGGGGGCAGCTGCAGGGCGCTTTGTGAGCTCGGGAGCATCGGGAGCAGGGTTGACTGCTTGAGCTGCGACTTCGGGCAGGTTCGGGCCGAGGATGCGGAAATGTAAGGGGCCGGTGCGGGCAGCGGGGTCTTCAAGGTCTTCTGCCCGGGGATGCCGCATTCTGTGCAAGAAGTTGTGGCGCTCGCATATGCGACCGTGCACATACGCGTAAACGGCAAGGTTCGCATCGTGAGGGTGTTGGAGCGGCGGTGGTATTATGCGCTGTGTGCTCTGAACAATGCGTACGCATGGGATAGTAGCTTACCACGCTGTGATCGACGCCAACGTTCCAAGCCAAGCCAACCAGGTAGGGGCGTTGGGCGTGAGGAAGGACCGCCGTCGCACAGCTCGCCGCCTGGCTGCCATCGCTCAGAGCGCTGGACCTCTCCGGTCTACGTCCCCACATCTGGCACTGAGACCCGCTGGAGCAGCACCTTATGTATCAGGCGCTCGCAGCCCACGCGCTGCAGGCGCTGGTCCTTGCCAGCTGCGCCTGCCTTGACGGCGCCACCGCCGTTGCCGGCACCCTCCGCCGCCTGACCATCAAGTCTGCATCGCTGCCTCCGGCGGCGCTCGCAGCCCTGGCGCAACCCGCGCGGCTGCGAGAGCTGACGCTGGACTGCTGGAGCGGAGGCTGGCCCAGCCTGCTGGGACAGCTGCCGCCCGCCCTGGAGCAGATCACCCTCCTCAACCACCAGTGGCTCGGCAGGGCGTGCCTGGACCTGCGCCGCGGGGCCGACGGCAAAATCCGCGAGTTAGACATCACCGTACGCAAGCGACCTTATGCGTACTGCAGCCTCGAAGACGTGGCTCGTGGCCTCAGCCTGCTGCTGCGCAGCCCGCTCCTCCAGGACCCCAGCGTGATCCTGCGCCGCCTGCGCCTCGAGCACCTGGAGCTACACGACCCCAGCTCCACCATGGGCCTCGGCCCGCTGCGCGAGCTCGCCAGCCGCGCGAGCCACGCGCACGTCACCGTCGTCTTCCGCCGCTGGCGCGCCGCCCAGGACTGGATCGACTCGCGGGCTGCGCTGCTGCGGTGCGTCCAGAGCCTGCACCACAACCTGCGCGTGCTGCCGGAGCGCATCGACCTGGCGGGCCTGCAGCTGCAGCTGCACCTGGTGCCCGCACCGGGCGGTGAGGCCGCGGGGGCCCAGGCCGCCGCCGCTTCGCCGACCCACATGCCCCTCTCGCTGTCGAATGCACCCTGCGCGGAGATCCTGCGGCTGGCGGTCGACCGTCTGGCGGCCTCGGCGTTGCCGGCAGCGGGCCCGGCGGAGGCGGGCAGCGGCTTGGCCGCCGCCGCCGGCGCCAGCTGCCGCAGCGGCGGCCTGGTGCTCCTGCGCGGCCCCTTCGCCTCCATCCTCTGTGCCTGCCCCGCGCCACTGGAGTCGTGGCTTCGCTGGCTGCTCGAGCAAGCGGCCGGCCAGCCCCCAGCCCCCGGCGACCAGTACTGCTGGCAGCCTCTGATCAGCGCCTGCCAGCCCCTGCCGGCCGCGTCCACGCTGCTGCTGGCCTGCCGATCCCCGGATGCCGCGGCCCGCATTGCGGCGGCCGCGTCGTCCCTCGCCGCTTCGCGGCGCGAGCAGGGCGCGCTGACGGCGCTGCGCCTGGACGCGCGTGCGTGGTCGCTCGGCTACCTGCCCCAGGACGTGTGGGAGCTTGCGGTCTTCGCCGTCACGAAGGCGGTGCAGCAGGTGGGTGCAGGGGTTTCCGGGTCGGGCGCCGGGCCGGTGGCAGCAGTCGCGATGGCGGCCGGGTGCGCGCCACGGCCTTCAGCTGCCTAGCAGGCGCGCCTCACCGCCCGGCTCCACACGGCATCCAATCATCCCAGCCACGCGCCGATGCCTCCAGGTCCCTGCCTCGATGCCCCCAGGTGCTGCAGGGGCTGTGGGATGCGGCGCTGCCGTCCTTGGCCTCGGCGCCGGCATGCGAGCGGCACGACCGTGAGGCGGAGGCGCTGGCGGCGCTGGCGCGGCTGGCGGGGGCGCTGGAGCCGCCGGAGCTGCCGGAGGAGCTGGAGCTGGCGGTCGCCCATGACAGCGGGGATGGCGGTGGCAGTGGGAACGAAGACGGGGACGGGGAGGGGGACGGGGACGGGGACGGGGACGGGGACGGGGATGGGGACGAGGACGGGGATGGGGACGGGGATGGGGACGGGGACGGGGACGGGGATTGGGACTCCGGGGGGGATGGTGATGGGGACGGGGGCGCGCAGTAGCGTCGCTGTACTGTGTGAGGGGCGGTGGGCGACGCAGGGTCTCGCCAGCAGTGGAGCCAGGCAAGGGACACAAGCGGCTGAGCAAGGCGCCGCCGATGGCAGCTGCGGCTGGGGCCGTTAAGCTGCCGCGCCGCGCGCTGTGGACAGCACCCGGATTGGCCACGCCGTGCAGGGGCTGCCACAGGCGCGCAACACAGCGCAAATAGCTTGGCTCCGGCTCAGCGCTGCAACCTGCTATCGGCCCTTGCACCGCTGCGACACGCGACATGCTTGGATGACGACAGCGTGCGTACACATGTCGGGCCCTGGGGGTTGGGTATGCGTCGGGCACGTTGGCGCTGGATGGGGAGTTTTGTTGTTTTGTAGCCGTAGGCGGGGTTGCACGCACGTCTGCAGCGCACGTGGGCCTGCCCGCTGGTGCTGGGGCCAAGTAAGGGACCGTGCGTTGGTGCTTGTTAGGGTTGCTGGTTTGGGCGTGCCCTTGCTGTCGTGGCACCTGTGGCGCCACGGTAGCGCGCGGCATTGTTGAGGGATCAACGTACATTGCCGATCACGTGCCGCCGCCGACGCGGTGCGGCGGGTCGGCTGCTGCGCTGCGCCCCGTTGTGTTGCGTCCTGGGGTTGGGGCGCGCTAAGGTAGCGATGGGGCCCATCCGCGAGCTGCCACTCAAGCCATCCTCTTGTGTAACGTACGCATGCAGAGGTAGCGCTATGTGGAGCTAGGTTATAGGGCGCCTAGCGCCGACAGGTAAGGCGGCTTGAGCCACGGAGTTGCTGGTACCAGGAGACGTCATGGCTGGGACCCGTGTGCGCCGAGAGCGTCGCTCAGTCTTGTCAGTCAGCGGGCAGGACCCGCCCTCGCCGTCAACTCAGTCCCAAACACCGCCGCGCCTCCGATCAGGGAGTCTTGCCTAAAGTCAGACAAGTATGTCCCCATCAGAATGGGAAAGGGGCGCAGCCCCAATCCGTCCTTTGTCTGGGGCTGCCGGCCCCCCCCCGAACAGCGCGGTTGCTTCCATTCAAGGCGTTGGAATGCAGGCGGCCACACCTACTCAACCAGCGCTTAACGTGACAGAGCCGGTACAAGGCTTTGCTTGTCTGGGAGGGCGGCGGGTGTTGGCCCGAGAATTGGTGGCCAAGCCTCCGTGAGGCCCTGTTCAGGCACCCCTGACAGACCGTGGTGCAGGGGTGGCCTATGTGGGCCCCCTCAAGACCGCCTCCAGACGGTGTCTAGCAGTCTGGGTGCACCATTGCCCTGGTTGCTGCCAGCGTTGCTGGGGCTGTGAGAGGGCTGGGGCTTTCGGGCGCCAGCAGGAGGGGGCGAGGGCCCCCTGAATGTCGTGGTAGCTGAGATCCTCCGCCGGCAACTACCGTACTATCCGCCAGGGCCTTCTCAGCTCGAGGCTGGGGCCCCCAGGCAGCCGACCGTGCCAGGGCAGGTAGGTACCCAGACCTGCCACCGCCACATCCCCTCGTGCCATCCTGCCGCCCGCACTTGGCCCCACTCCTCTGCCCGCTTCCCCATCTGCCAGACGCCCTCGCGCCAACTCAAGCGCAGCAGCCTCAGCGGCTGATGACACCAGAGCCGCCAAGCGCCCGTCAGCGCCTCCGCAACCACTGCGCAGCAGCATGCACAAACCGAAGGGGGCCGTACCGTGCATGGCACAGCAGCGCTCCCACCGCCCAACGGCACGAACCCCCGCATGCTCCATCACGGCTCGTGAGGCGCGGCCCGCCGCTGCCGCTCCTCGACCCGCCGCATGTCATACGAATGGCGCCATCAGCTGTCGGACGTCGTACAGGGCCGCCTCTGCCTGCGGCCTGCCAGCTGCCTGCCAGCTGCCGTGCCGGTGACGAGCTGGCCGCTACCGTACCACGTCCGGCCACCACCAGTGCGGGTCCTGGCGCTACTCGTCCGGCTGCACGAAGAGGGCGGCCTGCGGGCAGAACACAGCGGGGCACAACCACACACAGCGCAGGCAGCAGGTAAATGCATTGGCAAAGGGCCCGGAACGACAGCCCAGACCTCAACCCAGCACCCCTACCTCCCATGGCGCCCCCTTCCACATATGCCGCGCCGGCGCCAGCCCCACCTCTGTCAGAGCCACAAACCAAATCGCCCGTCCCCACCCTCCAGCCAGTCTCCTAGGGGCCTACGGCACCAGCCCCCTCTCCGCCAGGCCGCTGCGCTCCAGGACCAACCCAGCCCGTGTCAAACCCCTTTCCCCTTCCCAGCCCTCCAGCCCTCGTCCCGGCCCCCGCTCCCCACCTGCGGCACCAGCCCCAGCTCCGCCAGGCCGCTGGCTCCATGCGCGGCGCGCACGAAGACGCGGCGCGGGTAGTTGGCCACCAGGTGGTATTTGGCGTACGACGTGGCGTCCAGCGAGTCAACGTAGTCAAACACCGCCTGCCGTACGGGAAGCGGACATGACGCACGCGGGTTCGAGAATTAGAATGCGAGCGAGAGGTGGACGCCGCGCATGCGAGTGGTTGCTGCGACAGTAGACGCCACCACGCCGTGTGACCTCGACTCTCCCGTGTGACCTCGATTACGCCGTGTGACCGACCGCCGCCCGCACCTGCAGCGTGGCGCCCTCGGGGAAGCAGCGCGACGTGTTGGTGCCATCCGGCAGCCGCAGCCGGATGGCGGCGCTGCCCTCCGCCCCCGCCGCCGCCTCGGGCAGCAGCGCGGCGCGGGCCGCCGTGCGCCGGCGCTCGATGGCGGCGGCCGCCTCCGCCACGCGCGCCGCCTCGGCGTCCGCCTCCTCCCTGCACGGCGCGGGGGAAGTCACCGGGCGGCCGGGGAGGTCATGGTTGGGCCACGTGGCATGCAGCGCCGCGCCGGAGCGTGCAGTGGGAAAGCAGTCCAAGCGTCTCAACCTCTAGCCGCCCGAGCGAGCAAGCGGCCTCGTCGCCGCCCAGCCGCCCAGCCGCATGGCGGCCGCCATACCTGGCGCGCTGCTCCTCGGCGCGCCGCCGGGCCTCCTCCTCCTCCTGCCGCCGCCGCTGCTCCGCTCGCTCTGCCTCGCGCGCGCGGTCCGCCGCCAGCGACGCCTCATACTCGGCGTCCTGCTCCGACACCAGCTGCCGCGCAAACTCCTGCGCCAGGGGAGAGGAGGAGAAACAACGTTCATAGTACCGCAGGCAGCTGTGTTCCATGGGTTCAGCCTGCCGCGCAAGCTCCTGCGCAGCGAACGGCAACGCGGCGGCCGTGCCAGCGGATGCGACATATGAAGGCGCGAGGGAGGGGGCACAGGGGCACAGGGGCAGGGATGCGCCAACGGACCCTCCTGTGGCCGGGCCTGCCAGGCCCCCCGGCACTAAGCCGCACGACGCATCGTCTTCCCCGGCGCCACCTCTGCCTTTGGGTTGCCGGACAGGACCGGACCGCACGGACCGGACCGCACACAGCACAGCCGCTGCCCAGCGCCCCAACCTCCCTCCGGGACACGCCCGCTCGGCCACGCACTCGTCCGGCCGAGCCCACACCACGGCCAGCACCCCTCCCCGCGCCCGCTCTGCACTCACACACGTGGCCGCACGCGCCTGAGCACCAGCGCGTTACCAACCCGGGGCGCGCCGCGTGCCGGGTTGTACTCTCAACATACAGTTGAACGCACCCCACGCACACACCCGGTGCTTACCATCTGTGCTTACTATATGTGCTTACTTTATGTTACTTATTTCTGAACACACCCAAACGCACCCGCTCCGCCACCTCGGCCCGCGCCGCCGCCAGCACCGCGCCGTGCTGCTCCGCCGCGCGCCGCAGCAGCCCCAGCAGCCCGCCGCCCGCCGCCTCGCCCTCGGCCTCGCCGCCGCCGGCGCCCGCCGCCAGCAGCTCGGGGCCGCTGGCGGCGGCCACCAGGGTCACGCGGCTGCCCTCGCCCGGGGCCAGCAGCGCGATGTAGGGGAAGCGCGTGACGCCCATGTGCACCTGCTGCGACAGCTGCGTGGGTTGGGGGAGATAGGGCAGGGGAGAGGAGGCGGGAGAGGCGGGGAGGAACACACTTGGGTGAGAGGCAGGAGAAGGGAGGGCGGGGCTGGCTGCAGCGCCGGCGGTGCAAGGCGGGCGACGCTAGAATGCGCCTGCTGTGGTATGGAGACACGGGCGCAGCGGCCAGCCGCCAGCGCGCCCCGGGCCGAGCCCCGCACCCTGCGCCCCCGCCCTGGACGCCCCCGCCCCCAGCGCCCGCACCCCCGCACCACGAAGGCGTCGCTGGCCGTCACGTCGCCTGCCCAGGCCACGCAGTGCATGTTGACGTAGTCCACAACGTCGGGGTGCGTCAGCAGGGACCTGCAGAAGGCGTCTGTGTCCTGTGGGTAGGGGGTGGTGGCGGTGGTGGGAGGGGGACCGTGGCAGGGAGGGTCAGGGGGAGGGGATAGCTGAGGCAGGTGGGGCGCCGGCAGGTTGGGCCGACAGCGCGTTGACAGTGGGGGGCGGCGGGAGGCGGCGGGAGGCGGCGGCAGGCAGGCCGCCAGGCGGGCGTGCCGCTCCTGGCCCCTACGCCGCCAACCACCCAGGCCATATGTACAGCGAGTAACTGTGCCGCACGCACGCCGTGCGATACGGCACTCACCTCGTGCTCCGGCGAGTGCAGGTACACGAACAGGAACCGGAACTCGCGCCGCGCCTGCTGCACCGCCGCCCACCAGCCGCTCTCCTGCCAGCGCGGGTGCCGGTCACCGTACGCGGCCTTGAACTTGGCCACAAAGGCCGCGGCCTGGCCGCTCGCGTCTAGCTCCTCGCCTCCCGACAGCGCGGCCGCGGCATTTCGCGCCGCGCGCATCACCGATGCCGGCAGCACTCGGTCGCCGACGATGGCAGCGGCGTGGATGCTGGTGACGACGCTGGCTCGCATGATTCTCAATCCAAATCCAATCGCCATGAGGGGGACGCGGAGCACTAGGCCCAGCAGGGAAAGCGGGCCGGCGAAGGCGCCGGCGGGGCTGGCGCCCGCGGGCGCTCCGGGGACGCGCGCCGCCGGTGCGCGCGGGCGCGGCGGCAGCGGTCCGTTGAATGCGGTGCGGCCGGGAGCCGCCGGGGCGGGCGGCGGCGGGAGGTGCTGGTGCTGCGCGTAGGCATCCCCCATGTCGGTGTTCTCTGGCGGGGCCGTGGGGGCATTTGGAGAGGGTGGGTGACAGGTGACCCGGGCGTCGTGTCACAAGCCCTCAAGCATTCATGCGTAGCTGTTGGTCGTCACGGACCTGGGCCGCGCGGGGGACCGGGAGCGGCTGGGCCCAAGCAACTTCGCGTGACGGATGCGACCTTGGTTCGCACACAGCGGGCGGCTGCTCATGGCGCTAATCGCAGCCCACCTATGGCCATCTGCAAGGCAAGCTCCAGGTTGCCACCAGCGGCCTCCAGTAGGAAGCGAGCCTGGACTTCATCGCAGTGCGCCAGGCGCTGGAGCTGCTGCACAGCCAGCAGATCATCAGCGTTTCCATTGCCCGCGTCCGCCATGGCACCGGCTCACAGCGCAAGTCGCTGGCTCCGCGACCGAGCAACAGTTCGTGCTGAGGTGTGTCGTTTGGCTCCGCTGCTGCCAATATGAATTGTATAAGCTAGAGAAAGCATACCAAATTTTTCGGAGGCTGGCAGTGTACTGCGAAAGCTTCGGCATGCATCCGACCGAAGGGTTTGGGTCAGAGCGTCGCTGCGTCAGTCTCACCCGCACATCATATTGCACTGCTCACCAACGCTTAGAACAATTACGAGCGGTGCACAACTGTGCGAACACCATCCACCCCGCCAAATGCCGAACTGAGCGAACTCGCCTGTCTTTCTGTTCTTGAGCTTGCAGCTGCTTGAATTAGCGCACTAGCTACAGATCACCTCCCGCGTGCGCCCGCTCCACCCTACTCGAATACCCCGCGGCCCGCACTCGAAGCGTCGCAGCCCCACCCTCCTCTTGCCCAGCCATCCACCCAGCCAGCGGCCAGCCAGCTTCCAATGGCCACTGATCCTGACGTCAGCCCGGGCGGCGGCGGCGCTGCAGCGCCGTTGGCCCCCGCCGTCGACGCCGGCGCAGCTGGCGCCGAGGGCGTCGCAGAGCCGTCGCCGGCGTCCACCTCCGCCCCCGCGGCGCTCGTCCTAGATAAGCTCGCCTCGCTGGACGTCGCTCGCAAGGCCGAGCGCGAGCGGCGGCGCGAGGAGACGCGCGCTGCTGCCGACCCGCGCGAGGACATTGCCCGCTTCCTGCAGTCCTTCGCGGCGCGGCAGCGCTGCGTCGAGGACGCTCTGCAGCGCATGCTACTCGAGCAACAGTCGCAACAGCCGCCCCAGGCCCTAGGGCAAGCCCCTACGCCGCAGCCGCAGGCCCCGTCGGTATCGTCACCATCGTCTGCAGCCGATGCCGGCGACACCGGGCCTTCGCCCGCGCCGCTCGCGGTGTCGGCAGCCAGCCCCGAGGCGGTTGCCTCCTCGCTCGAGTTGCTGTCGGCCGAAGTGGTCGCGATAGAGCGATCGGCGGCGGCCGCGTCGTACTACCTGCCGCCGTACGACCAAAAGCAGTGCGCGGCGGCGGTGGCGGCGCTGAGGGCAGGCATCGAGGGCGCGCGGTCCGCGCTGGCGCCGCGCAAGTGGGTCACAGGGGCGCTGGCTCCAAGGGAACCGTGGGCCCTCGCCGCTGGTCCCACTTTCATGTTGGAGCGCGTCACTCGCAGGCCTTGGAGCCAGCAGGGGTTTGGGCCGAGCACGCCGTGTGCTCGTGAGAGGGCACGGCGCTCCTCGCCCCCCAGCCCGTGGCAAACCCATCACGCCCCACGCCTCACGACCTCCGCCCCACGCGCAGGAAGTTTGCGTTCGGCAGCAAAAAGGTCAGCAAGGTCCGCGGGCAGGAGGTCAGCGCCGCCGCCGCCACCTCCGCCCCTGCCGCCTCCGCCTCCGTCCCAGCTCCCTCCACTACCGCCACCGCCGCCTCCGCCGCCGCCACCGCGCCCTCCCCACCCGAGGCCGCCACGCTCTCCATCTCCGACCAGGACCGAGCGCTCGTCGCCCGCGGCCGCGGCCTCATGGGCCTCACCGACGCCACCGTTGTCCTCTCGGCGCACCAGCTAGCTTGCAACGACGCGCCCGCCGCCGCCGCCTTCACCGCCGCCGCCTCCACCGCCGCCGCCAGCTCCGCCGCCGCCGCCAGCTCCGCCGCCAGCGGCGGCGACTTTGTGCTGCTTGGCCTGACGCGGTGCCGGGTGGTGGTGCTGGGCCACCTGCGCGCGCTGCGGCTGGCGGGGCTGGTGGAC
The DNA here is from genome assembly GCA_001662425.1 of Chlamydomonas sphaeroides. NCBI lineage: Eukaryota > Viridiplantae > Chlorophyta > Chlorophyceae > Chlamydomonadales > Chlamydomonadaceae > Chlamydomonas > Chlamydomonas sphaeroides. The sequence continues at coordinate 17,437 of BDDC01000220.1, read as the reverse complement.
TGCGAGGTGGTGGCGGGCCCGGTCACGGGCGCGGTGTTTGCGGACGAGCTGCGGCGCTGCCGCCTGAGCCTCGCCACGTACCAGGCAGGGGCCGGGGCAGCGCGGGGGAGGCGGCGGGCGAGGGGGTATCAAATGGGTACAGGTTGCGAAAGCAGTGACGAAGCTTCCTTTGCAAGCAACATCCCCAGCTCCCAGCGGGCGAGGGCGGGGGAGCGGCGGGAGCGGGGGAAGGGGGCAGGGGCCTGCGGCCCGTGGCGGGGTAGGGGCAGGGAAAGGGAGGGGGCGGAAGGGGCGGAGGAGGGAAAGAGAGCAGGGGCCTGTGGCCCCCGCGCCGCACTCGGCCAGCGGACCGCCCGGCGCTCGCCACCGCCCGCGCCCGCACGCCGCAGACCTGGGCGCGCGCAGGAGTAGCGCACAGAAAACACTCGCCGCCTCCCTCCCCCGCCCCCTTCCTCCCCCGCGGCCCCGGCCCGCCGCCGCAGGTGCGGGTGCACCGCACGCACGCCAGCGACCTGTTCCTGCGCTGCCGCAGCCGGCCCATCATCGAGCACAGCACGGGCGTGCGCGTGGCGCCCTGGGCCGCGGCCGTGGCGGAGCAGCCGCAGCTGGAGGCGCTGCTGCGGGTGGGTCGCGGGCCCAGTGGCCGCGGGGGTTGGGTCGGGTCGGTCGCAGGCCCAGTGGCCGAGGCGCGGGGGCGGCGCGGGCCGGTGCTGCGGAGCGGGCGGCTGCAGCGGCTGCCTGGGCAGCGGCCGCGCAGGGGGCCGGGCGAAGACGTAGGGTGCCGCGCAGGAGCCAAGCGCGGCCGCGCTTGGCGGGCCGGGGCCCGCCGGCCGCCCCGCGCCACGCGCGGTTCGCGCAGCCCGTGTCGTCCCGCCGCCGCACGGCGCAGAGGCCGCGCCGCGCCCCTCTTGCGCGGGTGGCCCTACCTCTGATGCAGTGCTGCCCTGCTTGTGCCCCTGTCGTGGCCCCTGCAGGCGCACAAGCTGGGGGGCCACGAGGATACGGGCACCTGGCAGCAGGTGGGGACGGGGGGCAGCCCTGGGGCACCAGGTGCGGGGCGTGAAGCGCAGCGGCGCAGTGGAGACGGCGCGCGGCGCGGCGGGCGCGAGGCAGCGAGCCGCCCTGCTGCTGCTGCTGCTGCATGTGGGCGGCACCGCCCGCTGGGCACCAAGGCCCTACAGCCCCGACCCGGACCGCGGCAGCACCTCCTGGTCCCGACGCAGTGCACCCTAGGCCACAGTACCACGGTCCCGGAGCGACCAGGGGCGGGGGGATGGGGCTGCCAGTCGCCCGCGCCTGCCAGCCTGTGTCTGAGCTGTAAGAATGCACCTAACGCTTGAGGCGTTGAGAGGCCACGATACCGCCCACGCGGCACGGGCTTGCGAACAGGAGCTGGCGGTTGGTGTCCAGTCATGTGGGCTCCTGGCCGCTCCTCGCGGGCCGCAATCGCCCGACCTTGGCTGGATCAAGGCCGTGCATCCCGCTACCTCCGTATGATGTGCGGTTTGATATGAGTTGTCTAGCAGTAAAGGAAGCTGCTGATGGCTGATGAACGTTCACCCGCAGGTGGACGACTTTGGCTGGATCAAGGCGGTGCAGAGCCCCAACTGGGGACTGATGCCGGAGGGCCAGTGGCCGGCGGAGCGGCTGGACGTGCCGCCGGGCGTGTGGGAGGGCGGCCCGGCGGCGGCGGCGGTGGCGGCGGCAGAGGGCGCCGCGGAGGCGGACGCGGACGAGGTCTGAGCAGCGGCAGCGCGGCGCGGGCTGGCTGGGCAGGCAGACATGCTGAGGTCGCGGGCGCTGCGTCTGTGGCCGTGCCGGGGCATGGGGTGCGGTGTGGGGTTTCTTGGGGGCCGCATCAGGTGGACGTTAAGAGTGCCGTTGGGATGGGCAGCGGAGGAGTGAGCTAGGGCACAGTTCGGACGAGTGGCGACCTTCGCCACCGCCAGCGCCACAGCGCACCGCCGGACTTTGCAAGGGGCGGCTGCTTGTTAGCTCCGGCCGGGGGCTTAAGTCCTTCTCATCATTACCATATCAATTACATTCACGCTCACACTTGTAATGTCGTTGCTGAAAACCCTGGCCAGGTATGAGTACCGTGTTGAGGTGAAAGGTGGGGCGGTTGTAGACCAAATGCCGCGGTAGACGGCCTGTGTGGGTTAACCGGCTGCAGCCAGCGCCATAGCCTTCCCCACTCCCCGGTGAGTGGTCGAAGTCGTCTCGTAGGAAGGTGCGGGGAATGCGGTAGGGGCACATCGCCACACTACAAGCTTGTGAAAAACCTGTGCAGTGCCAGATGAAGTGTTAACGTCGCCTAGCCGTGGCTCGAAGCTGTGAAAGGGAGCGGCGTTAACCAACGGGGGAAGCCGCGTCGCGAGGGGCGAGGCGAAGGTTTCCGTCTGCGATTTCAAATTACATCCCGTTGTTGCGCGGTTGTTGCACAAAGCGAGACACTGATTTCTCACAATACATAACAAAAATACTCTCGTAGGCAGCCTGGCGAGCCAGGGCTTCTAGGCAGCGTTCAACTGCGGCCGAACTATGCCAGTGACAGCCACGGCCACGGCCGCGCGGCTGCTAATTGCGCTGCTATCATGTGTAGCTGCAGTGGCGCTGCAGGGCGACCCCGGCAGACAACTATCGGGCGATACGCACATCATCGCGCTTCTAGCGGAGATGACAGCGAACCTCAGCACGCAGCAGCTATACGAACAGGCTCCAGCGCTCTAGTAAGGGTCGATCGCACCGCACTTCTTCAGGCACGGCTACCCCTCCCTACCCCTGCCTTCGCCTGTTACCCATTGCCTTCCCCCCCTCCCCTGCCGCCCCTCCAGCGTCCGGCGGCTGACGCACGACCCGCCCATCAACATGGTCTCGTGCGCCCACTGCGCGTGCGAGTAAGCGCAAACTTCAGGGTGCCGACACAGAGGCGCGCAGCGGAACTTGTCGTAGCACTGCTTGGCGACTCGGCAACACCTTTCTACACAAGCCGTGCTCCTGATTGCCTCGCCGTGCCGCGCCCCACGTGTGCGCTCCCAGCCTGTGCGAAGGCTGGGGCATCAATAAGAACGGCGTGTTCGCGCCCGTGGAGACTGCCATTTTCAAGGTACAGGGGGCCTGCCTAGCCCCATACGCCGCTGCCTAGCTGCTACGTCGCACAACACGCACCTCATACGACATGTGCCTTCGTACGACACGCACTCTTTCACGACCCGTGCGCCTCCGCTGCTCAGGAAATCCTGGAGCCCGGCTGCGGCAACGGCAAGAACGGCCTGGTGGTGGACGTTGGAGCCAACGGTGAGCCAAGAAAGAGCCCACAAGAGGGTCTTCACCATGGCCCGCCAACAGAGCCCGCTAGCCCGCCCCCCGCACCCTGGGCCGTACAGAGCACACGGCAGTCAGCGGCGCACTACACGGCCGCCCAGCCCACGCAACATCCCCCCAACCCGCCCCTCCCCGCCCGCCCGCCTCGCGCGTCAGTCGGCTACTTCTCGCTCATCGCGGGCTCCTTCGGCTGCCAGGTGGTGTCCTTTGAACCCCAGGTGAGGGCAGGAGGCCTCCGCCCGAGCACACGGCCTGGCCATGGCGGCTGCCGCCCCATCATCCCCCTGACACACGGTCGCAGCCTGCAGCCTGCAGGCGGCCCCTCCTCCAGCATGGCACTCAAGGGCCCCGCGTCGCAACCGCACCCACCTGCCCCTCCCACACTGCCTCTCTCCACCTCCCCCGTCCCCCTCTCCCCTGCTGCCGCAGCTGGTGCCGCGCACCATGCTCAAGGCCAGCAAGCACATCAACCCCTGGGGCGACAAGATCACGGGTGCGCCGCGAGGCCGAAGACGGGCAGCTAGACGCGGGTTGCGGCAGGGCGGGAGGCGGTGCGACTGGCAGCGCCCACTGGCACAGCCCCGCGGGTCGCGTGATGACCGCCACATGCTGGGGGGCGTCGGAGGCCCTACGCGCGTCCGCAGCCCCGACAGGAAACCCCCGCCCTGCATGCCGGGCGCCCCAGGCAGCAGCGCGTGCAGCGGTAACGCATGCCTCGTGCCGACCGTCGCAAGGGACCCGGCGCTGCGGCCCGCATGGGGTCCCAAGTCACCGCCACGACCCGCAATCTCTCTCGCGCGTGTGTGGCGGGCTGCCTCGGTCGCCCCTAACGCACATCCTAGCGCGGCACGCCTCGTGCCGCACGCCTCACGACTTCCGCCACGTGCCTCCCGTGTCTTGCCCGCAGTGCACCCCTACGCCATCGCCGCCAAGGCCTCCACGGGCAGCCTGCAGACCAACGGCAGCTGGGGCTTTGCGGAGATCACCAGCCAGGGCGAGGGGGCGGCGGCCGAGGAGCCGGGCCCCGGGCACGTGACGATCGAGATGCGGCCGCTGTCCGAGTTCGTCAAGCAGGACGTGAGCGGTGTGGGGCTTGCCGTGCAAGGGGGCGTGCGTGTTGACGGCAGGGTCGCGGGGCTGCATCTTACAACGGGGCGTGCTGTTGGTGTCGGGTTTTGCGTGAAGGGATGGGCGGGTGGCGGCGCGGCTCCTGCCGCGCCTGGGCATTGGTGCTCCTTGTGTGGGTCGGTCCCAGCCGCTGGCGCGCCACCCTCATGCGTCCCGCCTGCCCAGGTCCTGCTGCTCAAGGTGGACACGGAGGGCTTTGAGGTGAACGTTTTTGAGGGCGCCAGCGACGTCCTCAAGTCGCACAATGTGCACAACGGTGGGAGCCAGCGAGCGGTCGACGCAACCCTACGCATGTACACCGAGCCCTTGGGCCCTTGCTGCTGGCCCGCCTGCCCTGCTGACCCCGTCCCGCTCTCCTCACTTGTTTCTCTAGCTCATGTCAAGCTGGAGCTGCTTGCTGGCAAGTCCTGCCGTGTGGCCCCTGACGCGCGCTGCGCTGTGCTGCTGCCCCCCGGCCGTACAGTGCTGGTGGAGGTCAAGGGCTTCAACCATCCGCCCAAGCGCGCCCTCCTGAAGCGCATCTTCGAGGAGGGCCGCTTCAAGTACGTCTACAACTACATGGAGGCAAGTCCACTCGCTGGTGACGGCCACAGCGGGCCAGCTACGACGTAGTCGCTCCGTAGAACGCTCCGAGCCCATGACTGTGCTCACGCCTTGCTACGGTGACCGGGTACGCTGCCCTGTGCTGGCGCACCGCCACTGACGCCCCCTACAACCGCCTGGTACGGTGTACGGCGTGTGTGCTGTGCTGTACTGCAGGACTACGTCCGCAAGCGGTTCATGCAGGGCGGCGGCCGGCTTGCGACCGTGATGACGGACGTCACGGATATCATCAAGTCGGGCAACGAAACCGCGAAGTTCCGCCGCCAGGACTTCTGGTTCACCAGGTGGGCCGCTGCGCGAAGGATTTGTTGGTGATGATAGTTCTATGCTCACGTCATCGTAGGGCTGATACCAATCATTAGCTTGTCGTGGACCTGCCTTGGGCCCAGGCACAACACGCTTGACGCTTTAACCTCAGCCATACGTCGTCAAGTAGCAGCTACCCCCGGAGGACGCAGGCGGGCGGGCCGCGGCCGCGCCGCTTCGCCGGCGCACCTCCAGCCGCTGGCCCTCCAAACCAGCCCTCGTTGTGTCCGCCGCGCAGGGAGCCGCATGTGGCGCAGTTTGTGGAGCCGTCGTCGGAGGAGGACGAGGAGGAGGACGACGACGACGATGAGAAGCTCGAGGGCCCCCACGGCACTCAGCTGCACCACTCGCGCACGGGGAGGAGGACGACAGGCAGCCACTGGCGTGCTGCGCGGCGCTCCCTGAGCTTGCACCAGCAGCAGGAGGAGGACGCGCTGGACCAGGCGTAGGGCACTAGAACGCTTGAGGTTGCCTCCGTAGCGAGCGGCGCCGGTGTTGCGCAATGCAGTGCGCACGGCTCGTCGTAGACCGTGACCTAGACAGGGGCGGTGCACTACACGGGGCCACTCGGGAGGCCGCCGCTGCAGGGCGCACTTTGGCGTGCGGCAGTGTTGTTGCCGTGGTTCTGCGCGGCGACCATGGTAATGTGATACCGTATGACGTGTGACCGCCTCCCGCTCAGGACACATTCGATATGTCTTGATGACAACTGACCCCAACGCCGTGATAGCTGTAGATGTCGCGCGCAGGTGTCGTGGCGCCTGCGTGCACGCAAGGAGGGCCCTGCATGCATTCATGCGGGGGGGGGGTACAGTAGCACGGAGATAGGTGGGGCACACGCAATGACGGAGACCTACAACAACAACGTGGGCAGGCAGGCAGCCGCTTGGGGGCGTTGCGCTGCGCGTGACACGTGTCTCGGCCATGACGAGAGGCCGGCTGCGCTGCACACGGCAAGCAGGCAGCTGCTCACCTCAGGACGGCTCTGTGTGGTGGTGGTTGGGGCGAGCCAGTGCTCTTATGTCCCTATACGTCAGCATGCTCTGCGACCGGAGCAGCTTGGATATTCAACTATGCTGGCTGATGGCGTGCGGTCATGGGGTGCGACCTGCAGCAGGCACAGCTCATGCGCTGTGGCGGGTTGGCGGGTCGCGGCATGCTACTCGGCGCATGGCCAGTTGTCCACTTCTGGTAGTCGACTGCTTTGCGGCTGCTTTCTTTGCGATTCCTTTCACGGTTGCTGGTGCTCTCTCTCTCTCTCAATCACTAGTCGACAGCTTGCGGCTGGCGGGCTGGCAGGCGGCGGTTCTAACCAACTCGAGCGCTGGCGCCAGGCGGGACTCCCCCCGCCCTGCGGAACCTACACAACCTCCTCAGCGCGGTGTGGCAATGGTAGGTTGGGTGTGTTCGAGTGTTAAGTAGAACAGAACCCCAATGTGTGCTGGCTGCAGTGCTTGGCGCAGACGCATGCCGGGCAGCGTGAGCAGCCGGGTGTAGTACTTGACCCTGCTGGCTCGATGTAACAGGAAGCTCTAGGCCTCTAGCTGGATACAGCCAACTGCCGTCGTGACGTTGGAAGGCAGGGGCTGTGCCGCTGGAAGGCAACTAGCAGGCTGGGCCAAGGTCAGGGGCACGCTTGGGGCCAAGGGATTGTCCCAATGCTCTTGCTGTAGCAGCCAGAGTCTGGAGCCACGGTGGCGACACCAGCGCCGGCGACAGGTGACGACAGGCGGTGCGGTGCGGTGCCAGATACGGGGGCCTTCAGCCTCACAGGCGACTCGGATGGGGCGTAGCCGCTGCGTCCAGACGCAGCGGCGCCGAGAGCTCGCGGGAGGGCCAACCACAACCGCCCCGAGCCCAGCCCTTTCAGAGCTTGCAACCGTCAGTCGTCCAGCGCCGACATCCACAGCACGCCCCGCGCGCCTTGCGGGTCTGGCAGCAGCTCCCACGCCGCCTCCGCCTCCACCATAGGCCCTCCGCCGCCTCGCCCCGTCGCCTCGACCACTCCGCTGCCCGCCTCCCCGACCTCCGGCCCGAGGCTCCCCCCCGCGCCGCCCTGCCCCTCCTCCTCCTCGCCCGCCGCCGCCAGTACGACGAACCCCGTGTGCCGTACCTCGTACACAAGGGCCCACGGCGCCACCGCCGCCGCGGCCGCCGCTACTGCCTCTCCGTGCGTTACCAGGAGCACCGCCTCGCCCTGCCCCCAGCCCCATCCCGGGCCAGCCCCACCCGCGCTGCCCATCCCAGACCCGGCGATGCCGCTTGTAGCCCGCTCGCCCAGCCCAGGCTCTTGCTGCTGCGCGTCACCGCTCCCGCCCTCGTGCCCTCCTGCCGAAGCAGATGGCCCTGCGCTCGCCTCCGCCTCCGAGGCTGCCGCCGGCAGCAGCACCAGCCCGTGTGGGTCATGTGGGTCATGTGGGTCGAGGTAGTGATGTGGGTCGCCCGCGTCCAGCTGGCTGATGGGCTGACGCATCAGCAACCGGTCACTGTCCGATTCGAGGCTCAGGCGGCGGCCGTCGGACTCGTGCGTCCCGTGGTCGAGGTCGCTGCGGTGCGGGCTGGCGCCTTCGCGCTCGCCAGGGCCTTCCCCGAATCCGTGGCTGCGGAAGGGCGAGCCCCCATGGCTAGAGTGCCCGGGGCCGTCGCCAGCGCCACTGCCAGCGCAGGCCTCTGGCGCATCGCAGAAGCCCGGCGGCGCCCGCCAGAGCTCCTGCCACGCCGCCGCCGCGCCGTCGAGCTCCACCGCCGCCGGCTCCCGGGCGGCGGCTGCCGCAGCAAGGATGCAGCGCAGCGCTGACTTGTACCTCGCGTGCGCGTCCTCCAGAGACTCGGGGCTGACGGGGACGCCCGGCGGCGCCGGCGGCAGCCCCACCGCGGCCTGAGCGGGCGTTGCCGCCACCGCTGCGCCCGCCTGCGTGCCCTCAGGGCCCTCATGGCCCTCGCGTGCAACCGGCTCCGGCCCACCCTCCCCACCCGACCTAGGCACAGCGGCGCTGCTGTGCTCCGCCGCGGCCGCCGGCGCGCTGGCGTTGGCGGCGGCGGCCGTAGCAGCGGCGGTCCCCGTGGCGCCCACCGGCGGCGGCAGCACCATTACGGCCAGGCCCTGACGGCAGACCGTGGCAGAGGCGGCCGACCAGGGCAGAGGCGGCAGACCAGGGCAGAGCGGTGGGTGCGTGGCCAAACCCTGGGATACGCCGACGGGAGCCCCCACGCGCCGCTCCCACGTGCGGCCCCCACGGAGACCGCAGGCAGCCACCGGGCTGCCTACAGCCACGTCTGTGCCCCAACCCCTGCCCTGCCCCACTTGCAGCACACCCGCTGGGCCGCCCATGCCCGGCACGAACCCAAGCGCCGCCCCGCCATCACCCCGCCATTTCCCTCGGCCCGGACCCACCTGCAGCACGCCCGCCAGGCTGCCCACGCCCGGCGCGCCTTCCGCCAGGCCCGCCTCCGGCGCCTCCCCACCGTCCGCCGCGGCCCCAGCGGTCACCGCCGCCACCACTGCAGCGCCCAGCTGGGCCAGGCGCTCCTCGGCACTAAGCCCGCGACGCCGCGACGGCGGCGGCGGCGCAGAGCTCGGCCCGGCGCCGCCCTCGCTGGGACCTCCGCCGGCCTCCGCACCGTCCTCCTCCACGCCCGATGCCGCCCCCGTCGCCGCCCGCGAGCCCGCCTCCGCCGAATCTGCCACCTGCACGCCAGCTTCCCCCCCGTCGGCTGCCTCAAGCAAGGCCGGCTCCGGCGGCGAAGGCCACAACCAGTCCGGCAGCGGCCCGTGCGGCGCAGAGGGCACCCGGTAGAGGGACTCGCTTAGCGGCCAGGCCAGGGCCAGGCGGCGGTGGCCGAGGCGCCGGGCAGCAGCGGCAGCAGTCTGCAGGCAGCTGCGTTGTGGAGGGGAAGGGGAAGGGGACGGAGGTGTGTAGGGAGGGCCGTGTGGGCGAGCGTGCGTGCAGGTGCCAGGAGAGGTCAGGAGACGGCTAGGGAGGCACGGCGCTGGCGGCGGCTGACTCGCCGCTGCTGCCCAGAGGTTGGCGCTGGTGGTGGTGAAGCAAGGGGGCAGCACGTACCGCAGGAAGGGGGATGCGATGACGGCTGTGATGCGGACTCCGCCGTGGCGCTGCGCCCAGGCGGCCAGCCGCGCCGCAGCGTCGTCCGCTTGCTGCAAGCCCTTGGCGCTCAGCGGCGGGTCCCACGGCGCGCCTCCGGGCCGGGCGGCCTCGGCGGCTGCCCAGCCCTCGTCTGCCTCGTCCTGGCGCTCGGCATGCCGCATGACCAGCACGAAGCGGCGAGGCGGGGCCATGGCCATGGGTGGCCTGGCCAGTGATGGCCACGCACCCCTTCAGCGCCCGGCGACCACGCCTATGGTCGCGGACCTTCTTGTATTAGGAGGCGTCAAACACGTGCAAATGTTGGTGCCCCACCGTAGGAGGCACTGCGACAGTGAACTTTGCGATTGTGTTGGCCGCTCGGCTCCAGTGCGGATGTCAGATGCAGCTGTGTCAAACCATAATACGCACGTCTTCGGAGCAACATGAGCGGCTATCGGCCAAGGTTTCAGCTTTTTGGTCCCATGCACGGACGGTTGCATCAAGAACCGCTACCATCAGGTGCATACGTATGCCACAGCCGTGTAACTCACCCCCGATACACCAGCAAACGGCGTCGCGCCTGGCACCCAGCGCAGCAATCGCAATCATCACGACGCCGCTGTCAGCAAACCATGAAGCCTCGTATGACGTAACAATCTAGGCTTATATGGCAGCCGTTAGCGTTGGTGGCGTCGGTGCTTGGGGCCTGTTGGTCCTGCTCGGAGCATGGGCCGTTCGTGCAGTCCGCGGCATCGCGAGCCGGCGCGAGCGCAAGCACGGGGCCGATGACCAACTGATGGTTGATCCGGGTGCGCCTCAGCCTCGGCTGCTGCAGCACCTCTCGGCGACGGCGATCCGCATGCTGGTGAGCCCGCCAGCCGGTACTCAGGGCGCCCGGGGTGCATCGGGCGCGGCCAAGCGTCCCCAGAGCCTTGCGGCGCGTGAACGGGGCCTACGTCGCAGTTCCTGCGCGCCTGGAGGCGCTGCGCGCCGGTGCGGGCTGCCTACGCCAGTCCCACCCACATCACTATCGAGGTCCTTCCGGCCTCGCCTGCTGCCGTGCTCCCTTACCATCGTGCCGTTCTCCTTCCCTGTCGCAAACTGTAGATCGAAACTGGCGCCTTGCCGTGTGCCGTACTGGAGCTAGCAGCCGACGGCGCCTCAACCGCTGGGCCCGCTGGCGCCGCTGCAGGCGCGGCAGGCCCCTCCGGGCGAGGCAGCGGCGCCGCGGCGCCAGCCGCCCGGCAGCCCAGCGGTGCCCACCCTCCCGCGCCGCCGGTGCTAGCGCTGCCACCGCCGCGCATAGTGCCGCCGGAGCTGGCGGCAGCCGTCCCTTGCATGCCAGGTGCGTAGGGGTTGCAGGGGCGCAGGCCTCCTTGCACAATACTTAGGACTGCTCGCAGGAACCCTACGACTGCAACATGCTAGTACCCGATTCTTGAGGAGGCTAGCAACGCTGCTCACCTGTCCCTTGCCGTACCATGCACCTCCCCTGCCTCGCAGCCGCTGCTTGGGTGCGGGCGCTCGCGGCCCACGAACCCTGGCGGTGCGAGCTCACCCGTGCCGCCGCCACCGCCACGGCGGCGGCGGCCACCTCTGCCGGAAGCGCCTCCCCAGCTGCGGCGGGCTCAGCATCGCTCCGCTCCTCCTACGCCTCCTCCTACGCCTCCTCCTTTGGGCGCGACGGCGCCGCCAGCGGCCTGCGGTCCCGCCTGCAGCCGCAGCCGCAGCACCAACCGCCGCCGCCGCCGCCGCGGCTGCCACCGGGCCGGCCTGACGCGACGGGGCCCAGCCCTCTTGCAGGGTCAGCGCCGGGCGCTGCCGCACTCAGCGCCTCGGAAGCACAGCAGCAAGCACAGCCGCAGCAGCCCCAGGGCGCGGCTCAGGCTGCGTCGCCGCCCCTCCACGGCCAGCGGCGGTCGCAAGAGGGCGCAGCGCACGCGCAGTCGGGGTCCCCCGGTCAGGATCCAACCGGCCTCGGGCCCGGCGGCGGCGGCGGGGGCCTTGGCGGCGGCCTGGGCCTGGGACTAGGCCTGGGCTTGGGCCAGGGCCCGGGGCTCACGGCCGCCGGCCAAGACTCCGCTCGGGGCGCCGCTTCCTCTGGGGGCGCCGGTGCCGCCGCCGCCGCGGCGGGAGCTGGCGGCGCCGCCGCGTTGGCGGCGGCGGCCGCCGCCAACATGGCCTCCCTGCCGTACCCGTCGCGGCACTCGCTGCTGGTGGTTCTAGGGCGCAACGAGCGGCACGTGGCGGCGGTCACGGCGGCGGCAGCCGCCGCAGGCTTCAGCAGGTGCGGCGCAAGTCAGGCCCAGGGCCGCCTGTGTAGGCAGCTCCGGGGGCCGCCCCTATCACAGTCTGCTCCTGGCTGCGACCGCCCGCTGCGGCACGTACCCAATCCAAATGCCCTCTCTCCTCCCCGCTCCCTCCGCGGCCCCAGGGTGGCTACCTGGGTTGGCACGCCCGAGGCCTTTGCCGCCACCTCGCTGTCCGGCCCTCGCCTGCCCTGCCTGTCCCGACACGCGCTGTGGCTGGCGCTGCAGCTGGCCCCGGGCGAGCCGCACTTCCACGTGCCCTGCCTCGTACTGGACGTACGGCGGCCGGACGAACGGCTGTCGTACGGCGCAATCCGCGGGACAGTCAACGTGCCAGGTAGGGACCGCGTACAGGCTGGGCGGCGAGGGGGTTTGAGCAGGCAGCCGGTGCAGGCAGCCGGTGGAGGCATTCTGTGGTTTGTGCTGCGTGCTGTAGTTGGGCCCGTGTCGCACACAGCTCTCTGTGCCGCTCGTGCCTCACCCTTGTGCTCCTGCTCGCGGCTCGGCCCGCAGCGGACGAGCTGGCCTGTGCGCTCGCGCTGCCGCCGGCTGAATTCGCGCGGCGCTTCGGGGTGCCGCGTCCCGGGCCGGACGACCCTGTGGTGCTGGCATCGAGGCAGGGCAGGTGAGGTCGTGAGCCGTGTGTGCGTTTCATGGTTGTGGCCCGCTCGTCTCTCCCCGGGATCTTGCTCGCATCTCCAACATCTTACGCGTAGGCACGGCAGGTGAGGGTTGGAGGCCCTGTCCGCATGCCCGAAAGCTGCCGCGCGCCCCACCGAGGCATTCACATGTTGCTTGATTGCGCCAACCTTGCCAACGCATCGCGTGCGTGACAGCGTGCATCCGCGCCCCATGCCCGCCCCATCCGCACGGCCCACCCTACACGGCAGGCGGGCTGCCTGGGCAGCGCAGCTGTGCCTGGACGCTGGGCTCCGGAGGTGAGAGCAGCTGGGGTTGGTCCACGGCACTGAGCAGCACGGGGGCTGGTACCGCGGCAGCGGTCGCTGCGATGCCACATCAACAGCATCCTCAGCCCCAGCCGCAGCCCATGCCATGCCATGCCATGCAATCTTCCTGGCCGTTGGGCAGCTAGCAACAGCTGCTTTCGCGAGCAGCTCACCACACGCGGGTGACGTGCCCTGGCAGCCAGGCCCAGTGGCGGCAGGCCACGCAGGGCCTCGTCCACCAGGCAACGCAAGACCCCCGGCCTCTCCGCCCCGCGCGCCGCCGCAGGGTGTTCGTGTACGGCGAGGGCGTGCACGGCTGGCGGCTCGAGGACCGCGTCAAGCCGTACAGGGCGTACGACCTGGTGGGTCCCTGCACGACCCAAGCACATGTGTGACCCACGTGTCTGCCTCTCACACGCCTACCTCGTACGGCGCTACCATACGCACCACACCTTGCATCACCTGGACCCGCTGGCAACGGCACCCGCAACCACCTCACTCGGCGCGCTGCTGCGTCGCTGTGCTGCTGCGCAGGGCGCCATCCCGCCCGACCCGGAGCCCTTTGCGCCCGAGGAGCCTGACGAGCAGGCGGGGCTGCAGGTGGGTGTTTGGGCCCTGGGTGCCGCCTACGCTGCGGTTGCTCTCAGGGCCGGTTCAGGCCGACGACGGCCACCCCTCGCGCCAATTGTACACGCACGAACCGTCACCCTCCGGCCTCCTTACCTGGCGTCGCGGTCGGCTCGCCGACGCGCGCCCCCCGCCGCCTTCGCTGTCCCTCCCAGGAGCTGCACGCCGTGGGGCTGCCGCTCCGGCCGGGGCCGCGGCCGTCTCGCTTCGCCGTCGCCATGCCGACGGCGCCGCCGGGCACGTCCGCTCCGGTTGCGCCGCCGCCGCTGGCGCTGCTGGCTGCCGGCGGCGCCAGCGTGGGCACCGGCGGCGGCGGACCGGGCATGAACCTCGGGCTGGGGTTTGGTCTGGGCTTGGGCTTGGGGCTTGCCGGCAGCGGCAGCGGCGCGCCGGCCCCGGGGCAGCACTCACGGGGCGGCAGCGGCAGCGCGCGGGACTGGGGCTGGGGGCGGCGGTGAGGCGCCCGAGCGTGTGGGTTGCATGCAGCGCAACTGGCAGCCCACTAGGTGGGATAGGGACATGGGGCGTGCATGCGAGATGGCGGGTGAGTGAGCGGCCGGCGCTACGGCTAGGGTGGCAGCGGTGTGGTGGGCGGCCTGGGGAGGCGGCGAGGACTGTGCGGTGACCGGTGAGCGTGGCCAGCGAGAGGCTGGGGTGGGGGCGCAGCACACAGGCAAGCACCGCAGTCCGACGGGGCGCTGCCGGAGCGGGCGGTGTGGACCGCTAGCGCGGCCGCGTGTTGCGGCAGTTGGGGTGACGGGGCGGGGCCCCACGGTATTGAGGCCCCGGTGGGGGGAAAGCGCACATGCGTGTATGCGGTTGTGGGCGGCGCGCAGCATGCTACGGGCTGCTGCGTCGCCTGGCAGTGCTGACTTTCGCGATGGCCACCGTAAGCTATGGGCGCTGTCGCCAGGGGCCACATGACTGCCGGAATATGTACGGTATGTGGCTGCTTCACGAAGCGGGTGGGAAGCAGTCCCCGCACTCTTGCAGCGGCACCTACTTCGTCGCACAGTTCGTGGACCCCAACATAACAACTCACACGACCTAGCCTGATCCACCAACTCCGACTGCGCAAGTCCGTTCCGGGCCACACTGTACGCAGCCTCCGCACCTCCACCCAGACTGAATTGCGTGTCGCGTCCTGTCCGTGGCGTCCTCCTGCTTCCTATGCCCCACCTGCCCGCTCGCCCCGTCGCCCCCGCAACTGCCTGCTGCCCCACCTCACTGCCACTCGCTGCCAGCGCTGCTGCTGAAGCCAAGCCGTCGAACACCCGCACCGTCAACATGCGGCCGGCCCATGGTGGCCCGCACCGCCGCCCCCTCGCGCCATCCTAACCTCCCCTCACCCCGAAGCCAACACTGCAACACCAGTCCTGTCCTGTCCTGCTCGCCTCCCCCGGCAAGCTTCGCCACCATCCCAGCCCGCCACCACCGCCGCCGCCAGACACGTACCGCACCGCGCCGCTCAGACAACGTCCCCCCAAACAGCTTACTCAGCTAATCCAGCCTCCGCCACGCAACCCTCCTTGCGCAAGCAACCCAGCCCTGCCTCGCAGTCCTGCCGCCTGCCCAGTCCCTGCCGCCCGCCTGCGCCGCCGCCGCCGCTGCCCCGCTAGACCATGGACGCCGCCGCCCGGAAGGTGGCGCCGTACACGGTCACGGCGGAGGGCAGCGAGGTGCGTATGCCCAGCTTGCCCGCAGCGCCCACGCTCTTGTAGTACACCTGCGCGTTGTGCAGCCCGTTGTCCGACACAAACTCCGTGCCCACGTTGCTGCGAGGGGAGGGAGCGCGCGAGGAGGGCAGGCGAGCGAAAAAGGGAGTCAGAGACCAGGCAGCGCCTTGTTTGGGCACGCTCGCAGCGGCGCCGCACGCAGTGATGCAGCAGCCCCCCAGACCCCAGGGCCGCCCCGCGCACCTGTTGTTGAAGAAGGTCATGAGCCCCGCGCGGCTGTTGATGTTGTGCGCCGTCTCCTGTCGCGGCAGCCCCGCCACCGTGCCGCCCAGCCCCGCCGCGCCGCTGGTGGTGGCGGCGCAGGGGTGGCGCTCCGTGTGCTGCAGCGCCACCGCGTTGACGTTGGCGGGCGCCTGGAGAGGACGGGGGCGGGCGGGACGCGGGAGGCAGGGAGGCAGAGGCGGGAAACGCGTCAGGCAGGTTCACGGGGGTGCTGCTGCGCCGGTCGTGCAAGGCTATGGTTCGCAGCTTGTCGCGCAGCTGAGCGACACACACTCGCATAACTCTCCCGAGCAGCAAGCAGCCCGGGTCCCCCAACACCGCCCACACCTGCGGCTTGTAGCCGGTGTACCCGGGCAGCCTGCCGCGCGGGTACTGGTCCAGCGTGTAAATGCAGGAGGCGGCCTTGTGGTCGGGCCGCGGCTCCGCCGCCTCGCCGTGCGCCGCCGCCTCGGGCGTGGCCCACTGGGAGGCGGGGATGTGGCCGGTGTAGCGCGGGATGTGGCTCACGTTGCGGCTGGTTCCGTGCGCCAGGTCGCGGCTGGTGCACGTGCGCGTCATGACGGACTTGTGCGGCGCCTGGCGGGCCATGGGGTCGGCGCCCTCGGGACCAAACTCGGCCGAGTAGGTGGTGTAGTTGCGGACCATGCCTGGCACCATGACGCGCGGCAGGACCTGTGCGGGGCGGGGCGGGACGGGGCGGGACGGGGGAAGCGGGCTGGGTTCGTGGCGGATTGCGCCTCCGGCCTGCCTTGCACACACGGTCCGGGGGTGCCTGCCGGCACCAGGCGCGCATGCAGCAACAGCCGTACGCCCCTGGCGCCGCGCGCACGCGCACCTTGAACCGCGGGTCGCCCACTGGCCC
The DNA here is from genome assembly GCA_001662425.1 of Chlamydomonas sphaeroides. Taxonomy (NCBI): domain Eukaryota; kingdom Viridiplantae; phylum Chlorophyta; class Chlorophyceae; order Chlamydomonadales; family Chlamydomonadaceae; genus Chlamydomonas; species Chlamydomonas sphaeroides. The sequence continues at coordinate 1,288 of BDDC01000220.1, read as the reverse complement.
GCAGTTGGGCCCGCCCGCCAGCTCCACCTCGGCCGCCTGCCGCGACGTCTTGTCCGTCATGCTGCCGTACGTGGTCTGGTAGCCGGGCAGCTCGCCGTACACCGTGGGCACGGTGGCGGGCCGCCGCTCGGGCGAGGCCATCACCGAGCTGGTCGCCTGCATGTCGCAAGCACGCAGAGGGCAGGGCGCCAAGGCCACGTCACCGCCGGGGGACCCACCCACCCAATGCCTCATGCCTGCATCCGCCGCAGCCAGCCTCAGCCCACCCCGCGGCACACCGCGCACAGCCCCGCCACAGCCACCACCGACACCAACGCAACCGCCGCGGCGCCACCCCCAGCCACTTGCCTGCGGCGACGCCTGCGAGTGGGCGGTGGTGTCCAGTAGAGAGCCGCCGCTGCCGGGCCGCATCGAGTGCGGCAGCACCGCCTGCGTGCCCAGGCCCCGGACCTGGCGGGGAGGAGTGAGGGGAGGGAAAGATGGTGCGGCTGGGTTGGGCGGTGCCGGCCAAGGGGGGTACGGGGCAAGCGGGCCTCCCAGGATGCGGTGCAGGCCCTCCCTCACGGTCGCCCCCCTCCCTGCTACGTCCTGCGGCCATGGTGCCCCGAGCGGTTGCTGGCTTATGGCAGAGGGGCCCTTCACGCGCCCCCACTGTCGTCCTGCGCCCGGGGACCCCTGGCTGCACCGCTGCGCCTTCCGCCCGCCTCAGCTGGGCCACTTGGGGTTGGGGCCCCCCTCTCTTCCCTGCACCGCTCCCCCTTGCAGCCGCCGCCGCCCATACAAGCGATCCCGCTGTGGGCCTTCCCGCCCCACCCCGCCCTGCTCCGCCCTGCCCATTCCTCGGAGAGCTCATTCCGCCTCCATAGCGTCTCTGTCAACGCCTCCGCCAACTCCCTTTTCCCCGTTCCTTGCCTACCAGTCCGCCGCAACCCCCCAAACGCGGCTTCGTGCCTGTCGCCTCCTCCCTTCCTCCCCCCTTCCCTCCCCCCTGTCCCCTTGCCCCGCGCACCTTGGCGTTGGCCCGCGCCCGCGGCTCCGCGCTGATGGACCTCCGCATGGTCTCGCCCGCCTGCCTGGCCGCCTCGTAGTTTACAATGGTGCAGGCCAGGCCCTCGGAGCGGGCCAGCTGCGCCGCCGAGGTGGAGGGGCCCTCCAGCACCTCTGTTGTGGGTGAGGGGGTGAGGGGGTGAGGGCGTGCAGGGGGGGAGGAGCGGGGTGCAGGTGGGGGAAGGGAGGTCGGGAGGGCGAGGGGAGGGGGCGGGGGGGAGCGTGGGGAAGGTGGGGTTGG
>BDDC01000219.1:67683-80787 GCA_001662425.1 Chlamydomonas sphaeroides | reverse complement strand
CCCTCAGATCCCCCACCGTCGGAGCACAGCGGGACCAAACAGATCCAAACTGCCTCCTCCATCCCCCCGATGGGCCGCCTTCCTCTGGAGGCATACGACACGTAAGCGGTGGCGAACATGCGCTACCGTAACCCCTCCGATGTCCTCCACTGGCCCGCTTCCATCCGTCAGCGCCCTGCTGGAGTTGTGCCTGTGCGCTCGCAGTAGCCAGTGCGGTGGTGTCTGTGCGCTCGCAGTAGCCAGCGCACAAGGTCCATCGCATCCACCGCTTTTCCAACATTACTGAACGCATCCTCAGCTAAACTCGCCACGTGGAAGCTGGCAACACCCCACCACGCAACCCCGGCAGTACCAGGCTCACATACGTAACGCTGGCCATGACCAGGTCGGTCCAAGCGGCGGTCCCGTTGGCTGTGGAGACGGCACCGGGCAAGGGCAAATCGTGGAGGGTGGCAGTATGCAGCAGGGCAGGAAAGGCAAGTTGCTTAGGACGCAGCATTGATGCCCCTGGACCCGTCAAGTTGATGTTAGCAGTCGACGTGGTGTTGTGTGCCTTGGTGTCGTGTGCGTGATGCAGGGACAAGCGTCCGTCCAGGCCTCGCCCTGCTCGACACCAAGCGGCCAGGCGCCTGAAGTTGCTCACGTAATGTTGGGTTGAGCGCGGAGACTCCCGAGCCGGGCGGCAAGACTATGACGCCGCCCAGGGCTCCCACGGCCTTGAGGTTGGCCGCCATGGTCCTCTGCGGATCGAGCAAACACAATGCACGCTCATGAGACACGCACGTACGGGTCGAGCAAATACGATGTGCACGCAGACGCTGATGTACATGCGCGCAGAGCCGCTCGTGCACTGTCTGTTCATTGTGGTGTTGCCATGCGACGACTCAAAGCCATGCACGCTGAAAGCACATGGCACACGTATGTATGTAACGTGTGCAGCCGCCGTTAATGTGGCTGGGATTCGCGAGCGTTCGCTTTGTCAGCACTCACGCTGGTGCAGCTGCCGGCCCTGTACTCGATGAGCAGCAGGGACCCAGCAACGCCTGTGTTGGTGAATGGCACGCAGCCGTTGACGGGCCGCGCCTCGACAATGTGGATCTGTGCAGGGAAGGGGAGCGTCACGGCGGGAGGCAATTACGCACGTCAGCAGCAGCCTCGTTCATTCGCGTCCTGTGCTGTCTAGTTTGGTGTCTCGTCATGGCATACCTGCCTGTAGGCAGCGGCTGTGTGATTGATTCTACCTGCGCTCCTCCACGCCAACCCGGCCAACGCAGCGCAGCAGCGTCTCTGCCTGGGTTTCGTTGCTTGCTGTTTCACACGAAAACTCGCTGCTGCCGCCCGCTATCCCTAGCTCACCGGGTTGCCAGTGCCGGGCGGGGAGACCTGCACGATGCGCCTCTGGTTGGTGTGCTCCTCCGGGAACCACTGCGGCAGATTGAGGGGGGGGGCGCGCGGTTGTAATGTTGACGACATGCCACACGCATGTGCGAACCATAACTGAGTGAGGGGCGGACCAGAAGCTGGACCAGCTGCTGGCGTTCAGCAGGAGCTCCTCGAGGCAGCAGGATCATCAGGAGAGTGTTATTCGCTCACCAGCTTTGAGCTCTTGGCGCCGCGCGCCGACACCGAGCTGAGGTTGTACACACCCCAGGGCATGTCGGAATCTGATGGGTAGTTGAAGCCCGCCCCAACGCAGGTCTGCGGGGGCGCTCGTCAGGGAGGTGACGGGCGAGGTTTTGTAATGCGCGTCGCAATCACAACTTCCTAGCTCCCCGCCCCTAATCATCGTTCATTTACACACGCAACGCCAGCGCCATATATAGCCGTAACCACGCAAAAGTCAACGGGTATGTGTGATCAGCACGACTGCAAGTATGCGTTGTCAGTACCAGGTAGGCCCGCCGTCCACGGCGTTGGCTTGCTTACCACGCTCTTAGCGACGCAAGGTGATCCAACGGTCGGATCGCCCCAGATGTAGTAGTTGCCTGCAAACAACGAAGCGCGCGAGGGAGGCAATTATGTACGGGACGGCAGGACAGCGTACAGTTGGGTGATGATGGTGCACGACAAGGCGCGCAAGGGGGCATGGTCGATACCGTCGCTGGCAGCGCATGGGGCAAGCTATCCTCAGCCACGTCATCAAGTGAGAATAGCCAGTGTGCAGCATGAAGCTTGCGTTGGCACACTGCTGAATAATAAAAGCATGTAAACGTGCATCTACCCCTCGCACGCAATTTTCATTGCGAGCCTCCAGCAGCAGCACGACAATCGGCCTTCCGCCCTCACCGTCGTTTCCTGTATTGTTGGTGGCATACGTACGGCATCAGGGCGCGTTAGGTGAGAGAGCGACTAGGGCATGCGCTATTTGATGGCTGGAGAGGACGGACAGAGGTCGTAGCTAGTTCTGTGAACGCTCGCAAGCAAGTCCGTACAAGTCAGCGATGCTCCCCATCGTCCCCTAGGCAGCAGCACGCGGCCCAACGGCTACACACGCTGCAGCACAACGGCTGCATCAGGTGATGATGGGTGTAAGCAATCAAGTGCGGGCACGCACGCCCCCCGAACCTGCGGCGATGAGTGAGATGTGGTCCGGGTTCAACCACAGGAAGTAGTCGTAGTTTTGGTATTGCGTTCTGATCGTCAAGGCAGTTCCACCCCAGCTATCGCTGAAGATGCGCGCTCCTCCAATTGTCGAATGGAACTGACCAGGAGGGCGGGCGGGAAGGTGTTCAAGTTGGGCATTGCGCTTCGAGCAGGGAACGAGACCTAGCATGAGCATGCCTGGAATGAGCGACCTGACCGACGCAGGGGCGTCGAAGCAGCTAGATAGCCGCCCCCGGCATGACACAACGGATTGAGGTAGTTGAGGGTCAGGTTGAGCTACCTTGAGAACGGTCTCGTCCATCTCGTCAGGGACATGAAGGTACCCTGGGTCGACGGTCGGCTCGATGTCAAAGAAGCTGCCGGCCAGAGGCAGGGCGCGGGACGGATCTCAGCACGCAGCAGGCGGGAGTCGTGGCCATATGTACGGCACACTAGCAATACTAGCAACGAACCCCAGCTCTACAAAGACTACTTCGTCCTTTATTTTGCTGGCTGCGCCGGCAGCCCCACTGCTACATTTTATCAATACATATCCAATACCATCAGCTCCATTTGATTAGTCATATGAGCTATATCGATTCTAACGACAATTTCGTGCGGGCCGGGGTATTGCTGGCGGCGCGTCGGCCCCCCGCACCCAGCTCAAGAAATTTCAGACACGCACGCCCACACAAGATCGAACGGTGCACGAGCAGCGTGCCCACCTGATCTTGGACCGTGGCGCGGCCCCGGTCATCTCATTGAGCGGCGCAGTGTTGCCCTGCAGCGAGCCGGCGATGGAGCCGCATACGTGCGTGCCGTGCCTGGGCGGGCGAGTGGACGGCAGCAGAGGGCGCAGATTGAGGGACACATCAGCCATCGTCACTTTGTACAGTTTTTTATATGGTTTCATCGACTAGTCGCTCGGTTCGGTGTACACTCCTTCTACATGCATACATCGACGGAGATTCAAGGGCTGGTTATGTACACGCACAATCCACATGTATGGGGAGAGACATGCGAGTGCCCGACGGTGCCGTGAACAGACAAGGGCAGCTTGCTGCTGCACTCTTGTTAATCTGTTAATCCAGACTATAAGAGGCAACCACCAGATTAGCTTACTCACGTGCTGTTGTCAGAGCCGTCTGCGCACACGTGGTGAATTGCGCGCACACGGCAGCGAATAAAGCAAACGAATGCGTTTCGTTAGCTCAGGCACAGGAAGATTTCATTGGCATGGATAACGTGATATATACCCGCGCGTGTACGGCGAGCGCAATGCAGTTTGCATGGGGAAGCGGTGTAGCACACCCAACAGCCATGTACAGGGTCAACTGCAATTAACATATATACCGTCGGTTGTCTGCCTACAACACCCCTCACTACGTGGCCACCGCAAGGAATCGGCCACCGGGGCCGACCCACCCGACCAGAAGTACGACTCGTTTGAGGCACCTGCGTGTGCATGAGGAGCGGACGGAGGGCATCGAGCGAGGGTGGAGCAATTGTCAAAGCAGCCCTAGTGGGCCAAGTCTCTCGTCGTGCAGTGTGAGGCTAGCGGATGGCCATCCGATCCACCCGATGTGCAACACACATCCAATGGTTGAGCGTTCGGCACGCGATTGCCTGGCTATCTACGTAGTTGCAGCAGCAGCCTTAGAGCCCGCTTAGCCCCAGCAGGCAGCTAGCTCCTGCAGCATACATGCGGGTTATGAGTTTGCGCAGCTGAGCCCCAACACAGGCCCTCACTTTGCATCAGCCCGTACGCGACGACTTTGCGGTGCGTGGTCTGCTTCAGGTAGCGGACGTAGATAGGCTCCGTCCGCTGCATCAATGTGACGTTGTACGCGAGCTTGGGCAGGTTAGCGTTGAGCCTGGCGGTATTGAGCTGCGTGGAGTAGCCGTCACGGAGCAGTGCCGTACTGTTGTCGACAAACATGCAATGCTTGGTATCCAGGCCGGAGTCGGTCACCTGTCCGTGAGGGAGGGAGCGAGGGAGGGAGCGGGGGAAAGGGATGGAGCACTTCAAGCTGGGCGCAGGGCGACAGATGGCATCAACGCGTCTCACAATACGGTGCCGTGCGGTCGGTGTGTGCGAGGGTCTAGGGCACATGCACTGCGACACGGGGCTGAGTGCGTGTGGGCCACGTGTGGGGGACATGGGAGATTTGATATGTCTGCTGACAACGAAGCACGTCCTGATATGGACTGCTCGGCTGGCAGCACGACGTGTGAGGCTGTAACAGAACGACACCCATAGCCACCACGAGCAGCGGCGGCTAGCTCCCCTGAGCAACAGAGGCAGCTCACCCCGACGATCTCGCCCTCGCCGCGCAGACCGGCAGCCCAGTAAGGGCGCAAGCTGGTGGCAGACGGGTCGCTGGCAGAGTCCCACATCGCCTTGGTCAGGAAGCCTGCATTCGGAGGCCCGGGTGGAAGGAGCGAAGGAGGGGAGGGGCGTGAGACAAGCTCCCAACGCGCGGCACAGATAGCACAGCCGGTACTTGTGCTAGCTGTTGCCGCGGCCTCCCCGGCTATGAGCAGCAGCCGGCTAGGGCGGGCTGGTGATACAATCCCCGGCCAGCTTGCATTGGCAGCCCCCAAGCCCAGCGGCATGGCAGCCCAGCCACAGAAGCGCCCACGTGCATTTTACGAAATGTGTTTGCGCTCACCGGACTGCAGCAGGGCGCTGGAGCGGGTGTTGTGCCTCTGGACCTTGCCTACGGGCGCAATCCAGCTAGTCACCGGCAGTGAGGCCAGCCAGGCGATACCGCCGGACAGGTCCTGTGTGGAATGATAGACAGCAGAGCAGCGGGCGGGGTGCAGCCGGAGAGGGCGGGCGGCAGCTTAGGTTGTCAGCCATATATATATATATATATATATAGAGAGAGAGAGAGAGAGAGAGAGAGAGATATATATATGAGCAGGCGCGCCAAATGAATGCACATATCCTGTCTGCCAATCACACGTTAAATAGAAGCAAGGGACCCATCAACTGGTGAGCAATGAGAGCGGCTCCAACGCTCAGCGGACAAGCGAGCCAACCCCCAATCGAGCCGAGCGAGCATATATGCACACACGCCATGTGGGAAGCAAAGCAGCTAACAACCCCATATGCTCGATTGATTACTTCAAGGGCTTGATGTGTACCGCACCTCCTTGCACAGGAAGACGGTGATGCCGGAGGCGCCTTGTCGGCTGATGCGGGGCCAGCAGGGGTGACCGGGAGTGCGGTCGGCAGCGTCAAGGGCAGCCACGAGGGCCGCGGGCCAGTCAGCTACGGCCGCCGCTGGGGCGTTGGCGGGAAGGCCGTCGAGCAGGGCGATGCTTATACCGTAGCGCGGAGTGTTGGTGTCGGAATTCGGGTCGACCACCATTCGAGACAGCATGGTCTCCACGCGGGGGTCGCCCTCGGCCTCGGACAGCGGCCAGGGCAAGGTTGGCGCAGTGCCGAGGATGGGAGCCCACTCGGGGGCGACGGAGTGCTCGGACGTGTACTCGGCCTGCAATTGAGGAGCAGCATTGAGGGGCATGAACGTCCAAGCAATTGGACCCTTGCAAGGAGGATAATGTATGCAAATTCGCGCAGGAGATACTTCGCAATAAGACAGGTTAATCGGCATAGAGCCAAAGGTGTACGAGCTGATTGACTTTTTACTAAAGACGGCCGAGCTCGGCCATTACCCAGCCACCGCCGCCCACCTTACCAGGCCAATAATCCCCTGCCAAGCAAGACGACGAGATCCCATTTGCCCAACACAGCAGGAGTACACCCCTAAATAGTGACCCGCGCGCCCCGGACTAGTCTGTGATGACATAAAATATGACGTCAACCTGACGTTATTGGTCCCTGCTGGCGGCAACGACACATGATGGCCATGTGAGAATGCACTAATTGGCTGCTTACAGCTTCGGCGTTCGTGCGGGCGGCGATGCCAAGGACGACGCCTGGCCGGCCGGCCACGAGGATGGCGTCGTCCCCGAGTACCGCGACGAAACTGGTGTCGCCCCCCGCGGCCCGAACGGCAGCAAGGGCCCGCTTGGTATGGGCAATGTCATCTCCTGTGATAACGTACTGACGACGCAGGAGGCTGCCCCAGGCCGATGCGGTGACGAACGCCCGAGCATCCGCGCGCTGTGCGTTCGCAGCTGCCACGGCCGCCGCGACGGAGGCGGGTGACTGTCGCCTATAGTTAAGTGATGCGAGAAAGGGAATGGCATGAGTTATGAGCGTGGGCAATAGTTCGTCAGCAGCAGCAGCAGCAGCAGCAGCCGGAGTCCTGTAAACTGCTGTGCGTGCGACGCCGTCACCCTGCCTGCCTTGCGACATCACATGCTACTTACGCGGTGCGCAGAACGCCCGTCCGGAGGCGAACCTCAGCCGCGTTGGCGCTGGTGGCGAGCAACGCCAGAGCTGCAAACACAACAAGCGTTCTGGCCCAGAACGGGCAATCTGTAAAGAACGGTGGCCTCATTCGTGCGTTTGCTTGGAATGATGCGCCACGACCCAATTATATAAGCTTGGCACGCACTGCTAAACGCGTACGACCGACCAGCGGGATGATTACGTCCCCGAGAGTTTCAATGCTGAGTATGCACACACGAGAGGGTTGAGCTTCTGCGATCAGAAACTGCTGGAGCTGCATTTGAATCTGTCAGGTGTGACCTAACCTCAGTTTCGCGGTTGCTACGAGCGAGCATGCCTGAGCATATCTCGTGTTGCACTACTCTGACGTACGCGCTCAATGTCGTTGTAGCTCTATCGCCGAGCAGTCGTTATAACACCGGTTCATTGCTAGATGCTGGCGGGCGTGCGTAAAGCTTTTTGGCCTGCATTTATTATAAATTACAGTATGAATACAGCATGGCGCGATATTCGATGTGACATGCTCCTGCGGCCAGATTGTGCGGCGTCTGTCAAGTCAAGCGTCCGGGCAGGACCTCAGCGTCGGCAGAACGTGCACGACACCGCCTACACCGCCAGCAGGCACTTTATGTGCGACAGGTGCCCTATCATATCGTGCCTGTATGTTTTCCTCGCTCCTTGCAAAACAGCTGTGTTACCAGCGGCGCGTCTTCTTCCCTGACGTACCCCCAGCATTTGTACGTGTCGCTGCATCTACCCACAGCGCCATGCAACCCCCTGCCGTGCGTCGCAACCCCCTGAAAGGGTCGGTGTGCCCCAGAGGGGCAGCTGGGAGGAGCGGACGGATGAGAGGACAGGCCCTCCCCGTTGCCGTGTCCGGGACGGTGCGCTGTCTCAGTCACGTCGAGATGGCGGTGCCGCGGACCTGCTACAGACGGGGGTACAGCAGCAGGTCCACGCACCTCCTGCGCGGCGGGTGCCTGCGGTAGGTGCGCGCGGGCGCTGCTGACCGCGGCGTGGCGTGCAGATGAGGCAGGCCCTTAACACGCCGCCGGGTGCGTTTCGACCAGCGGTGCATCCCGCTGATGCCGAGTGCCACAGCGCACCACGTGAATACAGGGATGGGCGCGGCGCCGGCTTCACCCTGGGATGCAGCAGAGGGCGCTGCCAGGCCATGGCTTACTTGCCCCATGCGGCCAGCCGCCCACCATGCACGCACCCGCGCCACGCGCCGGCCCTGTGCGCGGGCTCGGCTGCCTGCTGATGCACCCCCAGGCAGGGCGCGTGCAGACATGACATGCACGCGCCCACGCACGCACCGACCAACAACAGCCAAGCGAGCAGTATCGATTGAGGTCCAGCTGCGCGGCCGCCGCCGCTGGCAGTCGCGGCGCCATTGCCGCTGGGCCCCAACCCTGCAGCGGCGCGGGCGGCGGGCGCGCGCAGCGCGGTGGGCGGAAGAGCTCGGTTACTGGCAGTGGCAAGCGCTAGCTAGCGTAGCGTTGTTGGGGGCCGGCTAGCTGAGTGTGTGGCGAGGGCGGGCCGGCGGGCCCTGCCCCGGGCTCGTATCTTAATCGCTGCCAAGTCATCCGGGGTCAGTGACTTCCCTCGCCTTGCGGCCGGGAAGTCACTCGCTCGAGGTGGCGTCAAATACTGCAGCGCGTAGCAAAAAATCAGCTTTTCGGGTGACTTCGCTAGCCTTCGGCCGCCTGAGGTCCCTCAGCCCGGGTGACTTCACCCCCATGGCTGTGGCTTGTTGGCTGGGCGGCGGCTTTGGCGATACGATAGCTGCTGCGGGCTGTGATAGCCGAGGCCAGAGCGCGGCTGCCACCTCGCCCTATCTGACACATGCCTGCCCCCGCCCCCTGTCCGAGCGATGGGACCCGGTGTCACGTCCCAACTAACCCGGGGAGCGTCTCCCCTGGTCCAAACTAACTCGCACGCGGTCGATCCTGGCACGTGTGGCGAGAGTTGATCGTGTGATAGGGGGCCTGAGTGGTGTTACAATACCGTAAACGTATGAAGCCTCCCTCGATGGTCGACGGAGGGGCGGCCGACACGAACGACGTGGCTGGGGCTTCGCCCCTCCTCGCTTTCCGGATCACGTCGGGCGCGGGCGGACACGATGCTGAGGCTGCTGACGGCCTCCCTTGGGGACGGTATAGTCGTCGAAGGCGCCCCCCCCCCGCTGAGGCGCTGAGTCGGCGCGAGGAGCGCCAGACCGTCGCGCGGGAACAGCTGGACGCTGAAGCGAGCTCATGGCAACGGGAAGCAAGCAAGAATGTGAAGTGGGGAGCATGCAAGTGCAATGTCGCGCCGCAACTTGCACGCAGACCGGGTCTCAGTCGAGCCAGCGCTGCGGAATGCGCCAACCGCAATGCCACCTTGCGCGCTGCGGTTGGCGCAACCGGCCGCCTCGCCAGCCCACACACATCAATCCTCGTCATCGGACAGCCCCCCGAACGAGCGCATCGCCGCCACCTGCCGCGCCGCCTCGCTCGTGCGCTGAGGCACGCCCGCCGCCGGCCCCCCGCCCCCGCCCGCCCCGCGGCTACCCCCATCCAGACTGCCGCCCCGCAACCGCGGCCGCGCAGGGCTGGGCAGTGGCGACGGACCCTTCGGGCTCGCCGCCACCGCCACCGCCACCGACCCGTACGCGCCTCCCTGCTCCTGCTCCTGCCCCCCGCCCTCCGGCGGCCCCGGCGGCTGCTCCTCGGGCTCCAGGCCCGCCGCCCGCCGCGCTTCGGCCGCCGCCTGCCTCTCCGCCGCCTTGCGCCGCGCCAGCTGCATGAGCGAGCTGGAGCCGGCGGGCAGCGGCACGGTGGCGCCGGCGGCGCCGCGGCCGGTGCGCTGCGCCAGCAACGAGGCGGCGGCGGGGTCGTGCAGCGCGGCGCCTGCAGGGGCGGCGGCGGCGGTGCGCAGGCGGGCAGAGCGAGGGCAGGGGCAAAGGCGTGTGAGCGGCGCGGACAGGACAGGCGCAGCGGGCACGGGGCGGCAGGGCGACGATGCGGGCGGCGGACACGAGGTGTACGGACGCGCTGCAGGTGGCACGGGATAAGATGGCGGCCGTGCAAGTGTGTACGGCAGCCGTCGTCACATGCCCGCCCGCGTCCCGTCACCCGGGTACCTCGCCCCATGCCGGCCGACCCCGGCCCCCCATCGCCGCACCTGCTCGCAGGCCGCCCTGCGTGGTGCTGGCCAGACCCTCCGCCAGCTGCAGCCGCCGCCGCACCCCCGCCCCGCCGCCGGGGCCTGTGCCCGGGACCGCGCGTGGCCTCACGGCCAAGGGCGAGCCCGAGGCCAGGGCCGAGGACCGCGGGCGGCGCGGCTGCGGCGACAGCTGCAGGCCGGCGTTAGCGTCCTCGCTGCCGCCGCCGTCCTCGTCGGCGGCGGGAGCGGGAGCTGCTGCCGCGGCCGCCTGACGGAGGAGGGAGGGAGCGGGAGGGCGGCAGCGGTGTCAGCGGTCCGGGCCGACGGGCAGGTGACAGTGCGGGGGCTGTGCGTGTTTTCCTCGCCGCCAGGCCATGCCCTGGCACACGCAGCACACACTGCTCGGGCAGGCCTGCAGGCCGGCAGGTGCAAAGGCAGACAGTCGCGCGTATGTACGGCAGCGTGCAACTTGTCGTACGGCGAGGGCACCCACATCTTGCTCATGCACCGCCTCCTCGCAGGCGTCGAGCCACCTGGGGCAAGGGTCCGGTACGCATGGCACAGCAGGTGAACCGGGTTGCCAGGCCCCTCAGATGCTTTCCTTGCATAGCTCATGGGCTTGGCGGGAGGGTGATGCAGCGGCGGCCACGGCGCAGGGCACGGTGGTCACAGGCTCAGGAGGCCTCCTGCACAAGCTTGCCGCACGCGCGCTCGTGCGTGAGCTGGGGGATTGCTTGGGGCCTTGGGGGCCTCCCGGCCTCCACACCGCAGCTCCTTCAATCCTAGTCCTCATTTGCCCCGCTCTTCGGCCCCTGCCGCCAGTCGTGCGTCCCCCTCACCGCGGCCCCAGCGCCGCCGGCTCCGCCCTCCCCTCCCCCGGTGGCCAGCTCGTGCCCGCCTCACTCGTGGTACACATCGACTGGCTCCGTGAGCGCGCTGCGGGAGGGCGACGACGGGGCGTGGAGGAAGGGTCAGGCACACCACGTCTGCGGCACAGCCGGCAGCCGCTCCGTCTCCCGCGCTGTCTCCCGTGCCCAGTCGCCACCCCACTCTCGGACACGCCGCCGCCGTCCCCTTCACCTCGCCTGCCCACCTGCCCTTCCCCTACCCGAACCCTAAGCGTTGGCCCCAAGCACACCCCACCGGCACGACGTCGCGAACTTCATGCAGCAGCCGTCGCACTGCGCGGTGGCACGACCCGTGTCGCGCTCCAGCGCCACCGCTACGCTGCTCTTGCCGCTGCAAAAGGGGCAGGTGAAGCGGCTGGGCAGGCTAGTGCGAGCTTTCTTAGAGGCGGCCCGCGCCGCGGCGGTGGCCGTGTTGCGGCACTTGCGTTTGCCCATTGCGCCCGCAGCAGCGCCGAGCTGGCGACAGGGCTGAGGCGCAAGGGCGCGGCGCGCGCTCAGCCTGCTGGCTGGCTACGATGCGCTGGTTTGGAAGCGAGAGCTATTTCGGAGCCGAGGTTGGGGCGGAAGGCGCAGAACTGTGGGAGAAGTCTGCTGCGAGCCGCGGTGGTGGCCGGGGCTAGGGTCGCGTCGCGTGCATCGGTTGGAATGGCGCGCCCAAGCCTGCCGACCAGGCCGCCGCGAGCTGCGCGTCGGCCCCGCGGGTCCAGCCGCGTCAGCTGGTGGCGCTGCCGGCCGGTGCCGCGAGCAGCGCCGGTCACAGCAGCTGTGGCTGTGTGCGTTCGCCCGCAGCTGGAGCGGTAGGTGACGGCGGCGCGCGTCATGGGGGGAGGCCAGGATCGGAGGCCCGTCGCCGGCGGTCAAAGCTCGGGCGGGAAACCGCCGCGGTCGCACTTTGCGACCGCCCACATACAGCAGCAACAGAATCTCCACATCCCCTAGCACACAACCGCTAGCCCTCCACAGCAACCCAGCCAAGTCAACATGGTCGAGGTGAGATGCACTCGGCGCCGAGCCCTAGTGCAACGAGGCCGCAGTGTCGCCCGCCGCCCGCCGCTGGACCGCGCGACCGGCTGCCGCCCGGCCCGCGAGGGCCCCCAAGCATATCGCTGCAGGCCTGCAGGCGGCCCAGCGCGCAGGCCGCCGCTCCAGCACTCGCCTGTGCGTTCAGCGGCCGCGTCACCGCCGCGCGCATGTGCGTGCGCCGCGCCGCTTGCAGAGCCCCCATGCTCGCTGGCCCGGCACGCAGCGGCAGCAGCGGCAGCAGCAGCAGCAGCATGCATGCAGTCCACTTGCATTCGCACCAACCCAACGCCGGCTTACCGGCGTCACCGAAGATAGCTGCACCAGGCCGCAGCCTGCCCGCACTGCGCCTGCCGCCGGCATATGCTGCCACGTGCGGTCGCATCCAAGCAACCGCATGGGACGGCACCGTGGGCCTAAACACCCGAGGACACGCCTGGCGAGCAGCGCCGCCTTCCGCCCGCCCCTTCGCCCGCTGGAGACGTGGCCGCCCTCGGCGCCTCTGGGCCGTGCGTCACTGCTTCACCTGCCCCCAGCCTCCCCCAACCCGTCTTCCCCCGCCCTGCCCTCCAGACCCGCGCCCAGGCCCAGGGCAAGCCCCTCAAGAAGCCCGGCGCCTACAACACGGGTGAGCCCTAGTTCCGCACACATCATATGAAGTTGTTGGGTAGTTTAGAGGGGCTGCACTTGGGTTGTTGCAGCCACAGCACGCGAGAGCCCATGCTCCTACAACGTGCTCTGGGCTGCAGGACGTCGGGGGGGGCGCCTTCCAGCACCCGTACGCCGTGGGCCGTGCCCCGGCACGCCTCCCGTACCTTGCCCCCTCCTCCCTCATCTCCCGTACGCCCTTCCCCTCCCCCACCCCACCCTGCCCTCCCCTCTCCTCCGTCCCCCCTTTCCCCCCCAGACCTGTACTACCAGGAGAAGGACGAGGGCTACGGCGACGTGGGCGTCGACCAGGTGCTGGGCAAGGCTGGGGAGTATGGGGAACTATGGGGAGGGCTGTGCCTCGCACTCGCGCCCAACCTGTGTTTGCACACACGGCCTTCCGCTGCGTGTGCTGCTGCAGTCGCTGGC
>BDDC01000219.1:39459-67328 GCA_001662425.1 Chlamydomonas sphaeroides | reverse complement strand
CTACGCCCCTACCCTCCCGCCCCTCCCACCCGCCACACTCCACTGCCCCTCCCATTCGCCACTCTCCACAGGAGCCCGACGCCGGTGCCGTCGACAACCCCGCCGACCCCGAGTTCAAGGTGCGTCCCCACGGACTGGGGCTGCCAAAGTGCCAATAGGGGCGGAAGCTGCAGCATCAAATGTCTGCCCGCAAACAGCCAGGCGCCCGCGGCGTACGTGCGCCGGGACCGGCTGCCGCACGTGCGTCCGATACGCTGCCCCCTCCCCCCCTCCCGACCCGCCGCCGCACCCCAACCGCCGCACCCCAACCGCCGTACCCCATCCGCCCCCTCCATTCCCTCCCCTGCCCGCCCCAACCGCCGCACAGGTCCAGCAGGAGGAGGTGGCGGCTGCCACCGAGGACGCAGCGCGCGACCCCGAGGACCGTGAGTGGGGCGTCGCAGGGGCACCGCTCTCTCACGCTTAGCACCCGCGTGAAGTAGTGGGGCCGGTAGGGCCGCGCCGTGCAGTGCAATCCTGCAGCGCACAGCACATGTGCGGGCGACCCCGCAGCACGCCCCTGTCCCGACATGCTGCGACCCCTGTCCCTTGTGGCCCCCTCCTCTCACGCCGCCCGCCCACCACCCCTGCCCTCCCGCCTGCCCGCCTGCGCCCTTCTCCTGCGCTGCCAGTGGACGTGGCGTCGCTCAAGCAGGAGGTGGAGGACCTGCAGCGCCCCGCTGACACGGGTGGGAAGGCAGCCGGGGTGGGCACAGCGTGCACAGAGAGGAAGGGGTCACACTTCTGACTGTAGAACCAGCGTATAACCACGTGACACCTGAGTCCAGTCCTAGCCCTTCCTCACGCCTCATCACCCTTCCGCCATGCATGGCACGGCCCCTCGGCCCCTTGCCACCTGCCCTGCTCTCACGCACCCGATCCCTCCCATCGCCGCCCTCCAGGTGTGGAGGAGCTGGACGCCTCGGGCGAGCCGGTGCCCATTGTGGAGGCGGGCGCCGAGGGCGGCGGCCCCAGCATGGAGGAGCAGGAGCAGAACCTGAACGCGGGCGAGGACACCACGCGTGTCAGCGAGGGGCAGTAGAGAGAAGGAGCGCGATGGCAGGAAGCAACGGGGCGGCACTCACATGGGCTCATATTGCAGCGTGGGCTGCGTCCTGGGCGGGGTTGCGGCATGGACATGGAAGCGACGGTTGGCGGTTGACGGTTGATTGACAACACCTGACGAACGAGTGCGGCGTGACTCGAAAGCATCCGAGCTGACGTGTAGGAGGCGGCTGTACTTGTAACCTGACAGCATCAGACGGGCAGCATGCAACCTACCAGGGCCGGACCGGTCCGGCCGCACTGGCTGAAGTCAATGGGTCCATCAGGAGGGTCCTCCTGAGGGTTATGGCGCACGGTACGGCAGCGTGTCCGCAGCACGGCGCTGTTTGCTGGACATGGGCCAGCCACACGCGCCACTCCAGCCACTAGCCCAGCCCCCCTTGCATGAGCGAGGGTCGCATGCTGGTTGCTGGATGCTGGATGTTGGAGCAAGGTCGTCATTCGCGCAGCTAGGGTAGTGCTAGCGCGGCGCCAGCGGTCCCATCCTGCCAGCACCCCAAGACGCGGGTTTTGCCGCAAGCAGCGACGCACCCCCACGTACTGTAGCCCCCAAAGCCACACACTCAAAGCGTCAAAAAGCGTCAAAGAGTCAGGTGCATTCCCATTCATTCTTATGCCACAGAAAGCCCACACAGCCACACACCCGACGCCCACACAGCCCCCGGTGCCCCCACGCGCGCCGGACTGCTTGTGCCCGTCGGTACGCCGGTGGCCTTGCTGCAGGAGGGCGCCCTGCTCCTTCGCGTACTCGCGTTCTGGCGTCCACTGATGCACGAAAGCCCGCCGCTGCTGCGACAACCCCATGCCCACACCAGCTCAGCACAGTGCACAGCTCGGACGTGGACATGGACGCCGGAGCCCGGGGGACAGGGCGCGTAGGGGCCGCGGCCCACCTGATCGCCCTAACTCAGATCACGGCGAGTAAAGCTCGCCGTACCTCTATTTCTATTTCTATGGACGCCGGAGCGGATAAGCAAGCGGAAGCCGCCCTAGCAGCCTGCACGCGTTACACCTCGCTCGCGTGCCACGAGGCACACGTGCCTAGCCAGCGGCGTCCCCCTCTGCACTAGGCCCCCGCCATAGGGCCCCGCGCTGCAGCCCCTGCGCAAACTGCCGTACGGCCGTGCGCCAGTTGTGTCGTGCCGCGTCGCTGTCTAGCACCCTAGCCGGTGTGCGCTCGAGCATGATCAGTCCCCCACGTCAGTCACCTGCTCGCACAATGCTCGCACAATGCGAGCGTTTCTAATGCACTCCAGGCCTCTAGGTCTCCAGCAACTGTCACGGCCGCCGCCATGCCTGCACAGCATGGCTACAGCCCTCCCTCCCTGCCTCCACTTCCCTTTTCGGGCACCCAGCCGCCCTCTCAGTGGCCGTGGTTATGTTTCGCAAGCCCCACGCCACGAAGGACATATAACGTACCTTCCCTACCCCCCGCGCCCTCAATTATTGTCCCTGCCGCCCACGCCCACGCCCCGGACCCCGCCTGCCGCCGCCCCTGCCCCTCGCCGCAGCCCCAGGCGCGCGCCCTCCATCGTTGTCACTGCCACCACCAGGCGTGGCGTCCTGCGATTGCGCCTGCACCGGCGCTGCCACGCCCTCCGACGGCTGCTGCGCGGCTGCCTGCCCCTCTGCGCCCGGCGCCTCGGAACGCGGCCGCCGCTCGTAGCGCCCCACCCGCTCAGCCTGGCCCTGCCCCTGGCCCTGGCCCATGCTCGCCGCAGGGCCCGGAGGCGCCTGTGCCCCCGCCTCACGCTGCCCCGACGCCGCCGACAGCTGCCGCCCAGCGGCGCCGTCGCTCCTGGAATCGCCGCGGGACTCGCTGTCACGGCCCTCTGCTGCGCGGCCTGCGCTCGTGCCGGCATCAGCAGCGGCGCCGCTGCCGCCACCACCAGCGGGCCGACCGGCGGCCTTGGCGGCGTTCGGGCTGCCGCCCGCGGCCGCGGCCGCCTCGGCACGGGCCCCCGGAGCTGCGCCTGCAGCCTGGGCTGCGGGATCGGTGCCACTCGCGCCAGCGCCGCCGTGCCCGGCGGCCACGCGTCCCGTCCCGCCAGTCTGCAGTGGCCGGCCACCGCCGCCATCGGAGCTCCTGCTGCCGCGCTGCGCCTTGCCTGCCTTGGCCGGCGCGGCCTGCTTGCCGGCGGCCGCGGCGGCACCGGGCCGGGCGCCGCCGCCCGTCGCACCATCGCCGCTGCCGATGCCCCCACCATGCCCGCTGGTGTTGGGGACAGCGGCGGCGGCGGCGGCGGCGGCGGCGGGCGCCACCGGCTCCCCGGCCGCCCTATCTGGCGTCCGGCCGCGCTTGGGCTTGGACTTGTCAGCCCTAGCGCCAGAGGGGCCCTGACGGGGGCCGTCGCTGTGGCGCCTGCCCTGCCCGGCCTCGGCGGCGCCCTCCTCGGCGGCTCCTCCCGCCGCCGCGCTCGGGGCTGAACCTCCGGACTGCGGCTGGGGCCCGTTGGCGGCGGCGTCGCAGCCAGCGTTCCGGCCGCCTCCGTCGGTGTGCGGCAGGGCATCCGCGGCGCCCTTGGCGCGTCCGCCGCCGCGGCCCTTACCGCGGCCCGAGTCAGACGAGCCGCCGCCGCCGCCGCCGCGACCGCCGCCCCCGCCGTACGCGGCGTGCCCGTTGGCCGCCGCCTGCCCCGCAGGCAACGCGGCCGTCGGCGGCGCCGGGCCAGGGCTGTTCACGCGCGCCGCCGCCGAAGAGGCCTTTACTGCGGACAGCGCCGCTGCGGCCAGGGAGCGGGGCGCCCGGGTGCCGCCCTCTGCCGAGGAGCGCCCGGACGGTGCTGCGGCAAGCCCGGCCGCCAGGGGGCCTGGCGCAGGCGCTGCGGCGTCACCGGCGGCCGGGCTTGCCGCCGCAGCGGCGCCGCTAGCCGGCTGCACAGGAGGTACGGCCGCCGCTGGCCGTGCCCGCTGCGCCAGCGCCAGGGCCAGCGGCAGGGTCACGGCGCTACGCGCCAAGGCTGCGGTGGGCGCAGGGGCCGCGCCGCTCGCGCCGGCGGCATCCGGGCCAGCTTGAGCCGGTGCCATAGGCCGCGCGGCGCTGGGGCCGGGCGCCGGCTGGGAAGCTGAGGCCCGCGGCTGCTGCACCACGACCACGGGGCCAGGCGGCCGCGACGTGGCGTCCGGCTGCGAGGGAGGCCGCGTGTCGCTGGCCTGGTACCCGATGTCGTCGCTGCCGCTGTCGGCGCCGACGCTGGAGGGGCGCTTGGGGCCGGCCCGCTGCGACCCCGCCGCCGGCGCGCCGCTGGCGTCGGCGCCTCGCGGCGCCGCCGGCGCCTTGCCTGCCTCCTGCCCCTGCCGCTGGCACTGCTGCTGCTGCTGAACTTGCACCGGGCCCCTCTGGTCGGCCTGCCCCTGCTGCCCCGCCGGCGCCTGGTGCAGCAGCGGCTCGTACCGCCGCTGCGCCGCCGGCTGCGGCTCCACCAGCCGGGGCCGCAACGGGGCGCTGGCTACGGGCGCGCTGCCTACCTGACAGCCACCGACGCCTAAGCAAGGCCCCGCTGGGCCCCCGGGGCCGTCGGCCCTGACGTCGGACCCTCCGCCACCGGCGGCGCCGCCGCCGCCAGCGCCCCATAGCGAGAGCAGCGTGCTCAGCGGGCCGCGGCCGGCGTCCGCCGCCCACTTGCCCACGTCGATGACGGCGGCGGCAGCGCTTGCCGTCGGCACCCCCGCCGCTAGAGGCATGTCAGCCGACGGCGTCCTCTGCGGCAGCGCCTGCGCGGCTTGCATCTGCTGCTGAGGGTGGGGATGAGCAGGCGCCGGTAGCTGCTGGGGGTGAGGATGAGGATGAGTAGGCTCAGATAGCTGCCGGTAGGGTGCCCCGGTCTGCAGCATCTGAGGCGGCTGCTGTTGCTGGGAACGCATCCGAGTCACCGCCGCCGCGGCAGCCGCCGCCGCAGCTGGGGGCACCGGCTGCCGCGCCTGCTGGGCGGGCGCTGCAGTGGAGCTGTTGGACTGGGGGACAGCCTGAGGCGGCAGCTGCTGCGCCCCCAGCTCCGGCAGCTGCGGCGCTGACTGCTGCGGAGGCGGCTGCGGCTCCGTAGCCGGCGGCTGCGGACTGGGTGCGGGATGGTCCGGTGCGGCCAGGTGCGTGCTGGTCTCCAGCTGCAGGGATGAGGTTGGGGAGGAGAAAAGCATGGAGCCGCAGCCATGAGGCACCACCAAGCCCCACGACCCCCTGCTTCGCACGCCGCGGCCACATGCCGTCGGTCACCTGTCCCACGCCCGGCTCGTAACGCCCCATCCCTCCCTAAGCCGCACCCGTCGAGGCTGCTGCCTCAGTTCCGCACCAATGCCCGCGGGTGCCGGGCCCCTGCCTCAGCCCCACACCCATGCCCGTGGGTCCCGGGTCCCCGCCGCTCACCCGCACTCGCGGCCGCGCCTGCAGGTGCCCCGACACCAACAGACCCGGCCGGGCCAGGGACACAAGCGGCGGCGGGGCGTCGCCGCGCCGAGCCTGCAGCAAGGCGGCCAGGCAGCAGGAGGGGCAACGTGGGGGTAGGAGCCTCGACTCTGGGCTACGGAAATGGCTGCGGAAAATGCTCGCCGCCCCGCCCCACCCGCCATGCCTCCTGCCGTTCGCAGGGCATCCACCGCATCATGGCGGTGGGCATCCCATGCGCGGCCCCAGCAGCGGGTCGACAGCCCGACGGCGGGGCGCCCGCGCAGGTGGCGGATCGCCAGGTAGGGGAGCGCCAGGCGGGATGGGCCCGTGATGGGTCCCTCGCTGCCTCGCTCCGCGCCCAGGCCGGCAGGGCGCACCTTGAGCGCCGCGGCGCCTGCCAGGTCCGCAGGGTCCAGCTCGTGGGCTGTCGGCTGGAAGCGCTGCCCCGCCACGTCCGTCAGCAGGCGGCAGTTGAAGGCCGCCAGGGCGGACTCTAGGTCGCGCATGGCAGCGGCCAGGTTCTGGCGGCACGGGGAGTTTTGGGGAGGAGTTGGCGGGGGAGGAGGGAGGGGAGAGATGTCGGGTTGGGGCGCGCGGCGGTGGTGTGTGGTTCAGGGGTGGGCGTTGGATTGGGAGAGGGCGGGGGTGGGCGGGTGCCGCACGGCGCGGCGCTGACCTGCTGCACGGCGGCGTCGTCGTCGTCGCAGGGGCCGCCCTCCAAGAAGACCTTGGCCTGCCATAGTTTGCAGACCGCACGCCAGCTGTCCACCATGGCGTCGGCCACCTGGGGAAGGGCGAAGCATTGGGGCGATCCGAGGGTAACGTTGTGGGAGCGGGCGAGCATTCTGCGGGGACGGCCATGGGCACTTGGGGACCCCGGTACCAGCGCGTCTCGGACCGTCTCCTGAGGCATCATCACGTAGTTAATCGGCCAGCAGAGCGGCGCAATGCGCGCGCTCACCTCGTTCTCGGCATGGCTGCCGCGGAAGCGCATCGTGAGCCCTCCGCGGCGGCCTCACGATTCAAGGCTCTGCTAGTCACGGCGTCAGGCCTCGACGGTCAAGGTTGCGAGCGTAGACGCTGCTACGTGCTAGACCTGTCGCGGTCGTCTCACGGGCGCCGAGACTTGCAGCGCAATGCCGCCGACTATGCGCGCCAGATCCTCCCTCTAATACATTGCTCCTGATAAGCCCACGTGAAGCAGCGACGGAGGCAAGTTGACGGAATCTTGAATTCTGCCTCAAGCAAGTTGCCGGTCGGCAACACGCTATAGCAATGTAGACCACAAGCTATCACATGTACCACGCAGATCAAGGGTAGCACAACAGAAGCGGTCCGGGCTTTCAAACCCGACACGCGCCGCAACCACCGCCAGGCCCCCACGCGATGAGCAGGCTTCCCACCTTGCTTTCATGACAGCGCCCCTGTCACCTTTCCTGCCCTAGAAACCTTCACGGCCCCAAAACCACACATGCCGCAATAACGTAAAATCGTACACACCTACACCTTTGTCACCAGCCCGCAGTCACGGATGCGCACATCCGCCAGCGGCCGGTTCATGTCGCGGCCATCCAGCGCCTCGCTCTCGCCGGCAACCCCGCGCTCCCGCTCGCCGGGCCGCGGCCTCGCAGCGACCCGCGCAGACTCCAACGTAGGCAGCCGTGAGAGGCGGTCGAGGACGTCCATTCCCTCCAGCACCCGCCCAAAGGCAGCTGCGGAGACAGACAGGGTAGGGCGTGGCGGGCGCGGCTCGGGGCAGGGTAAAGTTGGGCAAGTCAGGATGGCTTTGGGCGGGCGGAAGAGATGCAGGCTTGCCCGGTATGCTTGATGGTGTGTGAATGCCCTTCGTGCGGGATGGGCCGCTGCCGGAGCCGGCGACGCCCTGCTGTCCGCCCTGGCCCGAGTACAGACGCCGACACCGCACCTGCTTTGCGGTCGAGCGCTGGCGTTGTGACGAGCGTGAAGAAGAACCTGCCAGCGCAGCAGCAGGGTGGCAGCGGGGGTGGCGGTTGTGGGGGGTGGCAGTACGTCCTGCGGTCCGGTCTGGTCCAGCCAAACCACAGCCCGGGTGCCAGGCGTGGCGCCAGGCCCGCGGCGCTGCTGACTGGCTGCGCAGCTTCCCCCATGGTTCTCGCGATCACCATTGATACGAACAGGACGTTGCCCAATCGTTCATCTACACATATTGTGCACAACATCTGTACACGACCCGATTGTACACGAGCATGACCTTCAGCACATGCGGCAGCAAAGCGAGGTGTGCCTGCGCCACGCGCTGGCGGCCCATGACTAGCCAGCATGGAAGTCGGAGTAAGTTACCTGCGACGACCGCCAGTACTGGAAGCCCCTCAACCCTCAGACCATACCGCTCACCGGCTGCTGCGCAGGCGCCCCTCCAGATCCGCCAGCACCATGCACCCAGTACAACTGTGTACGACTGCACGCGCCCACATAAACCACGAAGACCCCTGCATGGTGCAGGCCCTGCCGGCGCCCACTCACTGGCTGCGCAGCCGCCCCTCGGGGTCCAGCACCATGGACACGGTGCCGCGGCGGTGCCGCACGCCCAGCGTCTCCACGCCCAGCGACGGGCCGCCCAGCGCCGCCACGCCGCCGGTGCCTGCGGCACACGCAGGGGCCTCATGAGCGTGCAGGGCAGCGGGAATCACGGCGACTCGTGCCCGGAGTCGCAGACCCGTGTCCCGGCCTCTGCCCGCGCGGGCCCCGAGAGCCGCACCGTCGCCGGCCGTCACGTCGCCCGACCACACGCTGAAGCCGTGCTGCAGCCGGTGCACGGGCGTCCCGCGGTAGCCGAAGCCGGCCGAGTGGGCGGCTGGGGCGGGGAGGCGCCGGAGGAGCGGGCCCGGGGCGGGCGTGGAGGCAGGTTGGGAGGAGGTGGGCGGCAGGCGGCCGGCTTGGCGTGGCGGCAGGTGCACAGCAGCGCCGTGCGTGCGGTGCGCTGCTAGACCCCTCGGACCCAGCACAGGACTTGCGGCAGCTGCGCACCACAGCCACGGCCTCGCCTAGCCCTAGCCCTGGCGCCCCAGCGTCATGCTGCTCGGGCACCTGTGCCGCGCCGCCACCCAGCGGCCACACGCATGCCCCCCCACAGCCCCACCCAGCCGCCTCACCCAGGGCTGCGAAGTTGTCGCACGTGTGCGGCGCCTCCCTGCCGTACAGTCCCACCACCACGCGACCCGGGACCGGCTGTCCATCCACCTCGAACTCCAGCCACACGCGCTCCGTGACGGCCGGCTCGTGGAAGGCGCTGTAGCGTCGGCGGCACGCGGGAGGGAGGGGGATCAGGCACCATGGGAAGCAGGCGGTCCACGGCCGTGCTTGGCCGCTGCAGCCGGAGCACGGATGGAGGAGGCTGGGCTCATGGGCGAGGCCGAGCATGGCCAGCAGCTCGACCGGGTTGCGGGCTTGCGGCCATGGCCGCATGTTGCTCATGTTATCATCTAGCGCTGCACGCCTGGGCTCCTCATCACTTGTTGACCCCTTGAGTAAACCATGCTCACGACCACTGCGCTACCTGTAGGCTAGGGCGCCCGATGTGGCGCATCCAAAAAGCGTGAGGTAGGGCCAGCGCGAGCGAAGAAAGGCCTGGGCGGGGTCGGAGCCGCCGCCGGGGCCGGGCCCCGGGCCACCGGCGCCGGGCCCCAGCGGCGCGCCGACGCGAGATGCGGCCGCTGGTGGGAAGGCTCCATAGCCGGCGCCGCGGCCGCCGGGCTGGGATGCTGCAGGGGCGGGGCTTGGAGGCGCGGCACGCCCAGCGCTGCGAGCTCCGGAGTGGAACAAGCGGCGCAGCTGTCCGGTCAGGGCTGCGCTTGCGGAGCTAGGCCCTGGCCCCGCTAATGCGAGCGAGGTGGTCGTGGCGTGATGTTGAAGGCATGTGAGTATCGCGCGGCAGAGCAGCGGCGCCGATTGCAAGTTTGCATTCGCCATCGCACGCGGTCGGAGCGAGAAACAGGTACACTGAGCAGTGACGATGTATCCTAGTATGTTAGCTGCTTGTGTGCATGGCGGTACCCCGAGCCGTACCCGAGCCGCGCACTGCTCGCGAGCCGCAGGCCCACCCGCGGCACGTACCCTGTTCAGACACTGCCCCCAGGTTTCCCGCTTCCCTCGTCTTGCCTCTGCCGCACCTCGCTTCCTCTTGAGCTGTGGCATCTACGCGGCCCTGCAGGGCGGCCGGGTCGTCGCGGCTGTGTCCTTCGCATTACAGCGTAACATGTCATCCTGTCCGTGCGAGCTCCCCCCCACGTGCGGCAACCCAAGCGACACGTTGCCCCGATCCTAGCCGCGCTACCCTGCAAAACCCGCCAGGCTGGCGGCGTGCACTGCTCTCCTTGGGGCCTTCGTCCTGTCTATATCGGCTCGCTGGCGCCCCTTCGGCAAGCGCCTGCAAAACTTGAGCAAGCCTGTCCGACCCACAACCGCCCGTCCCTCCGGCCCCTCAAGCCTCCTCCTCTGCGCTCAGGCCCACACCGCGTGTCATGCCTGACGACCACACAGGAGCCATCCCACGACCGAAAACCACAAAACGCTAAGTGGCACGGGGCGCCTCACGCCAGCGGTCAAAGTCCTCCCCCCAGCTCTTGACCCTCTTCCCCTGCTCCTTCCCACACCTCCTGACCCGCCTGGCCCTCCTCCGCTGCTGCTGCATCCGCCGCCGCTCACGCCAGCAGGCCGCAGTTCTCGATTACCACCGGCTGCACGGGCCTACGCAGGAGGGTGGAGGAGGCCGGAGGAGGCAGGGGGAGGCAGGAGGAGGCAGGGGGACGCAGGGGCAGCGGATTGCCGCGTTGGAGGGACAGCGACAATCAGCTATGCGCACCACCTTATCCACCCCACGCCCATCGCTCCTGCCACGCAACGCCCTCCACTTTCCTTCATTCCTCATTTTCAACCCTCCCCCACCCGTTCCCTCTCCCCCTCCAAAACCCTCCCTGCGGTCCCGGCCCCCCTCTTCCGCCCCCGTCCGCACCCTCCACACCCTCCCCTGCCCCGCACCTGGCGCTGCGGTCCACCGCCACGTCCTCCACCTTGCTGACCACGTCCATGCCCTCCAGCACACGCCCGAACACCACTGGGGATGGGGAGGGACACGGGACGGAGGGCGGCACGTGTGGCCAGCAAGTGAAGCAGGGGAGGGAGCGAGGGCGGGAGGGACGGCAGGGCAAGCAAGTGATGAGGGGAAGGAGGGAGGGGGCAGGGCAAGCAAGTGAAGAGGGGAGGAAGGGAGGGGGCAGGGCAAGAAGGCGAGTGTGCAGGGCCAGAGCGGTCGGCGGCCCCTTGACAAGGACAGGGCTTTCGGGGCGAACTCCCACAGCTGCATGTGCGCCTGTAGGCACGTGATCCGGCGGTCGGCTGGCGGAGCCCCGGGCTGTACGCTCCCTCGGCCCGGCGGTCGTATGCCGTACCGTGGCGGCCGTTGAGCCAGGGCGTGTCGACGGTGGTGATGAAGAACCTGGGGGGCGGAGCGGCGGGTAAAGCGGGTTTGGGACGGGCGTTGGCCACCCGGGCCCTGCTGACCTGTGCCACTCCCCCGTCTGGGGAACCCACCCCTCGTCTCCCTGCCTCCCCTGCGCTCCCCTCGTCTCGCCGTCTCCCCTCCGAACCCCAGGGCCACCCACTGGCTGCCGTTGGTGTCCTTGCCAGCGTTGGCCATGGACAGCACGCCGGGGGCGTGCATCAGCTTGAAGTTCTCGTCGGGGAAGCGGCTGGGAGGAGGGGGAGATGCGCTAGGGTTAGTGTCCTGTGGGTTGTGTCCACGGGATGCTGTGCGTGCAGCAGGTAAGGACAGCGAGAGCAAGGAGGGCGAGCGTGCGCCCATGCGCATCCCGCGGCCCGCCGCCTGGAGCTCTGTGCACCACAGCCCGCCAGCCGCGCACCGGCCGTAGATGCTGTAGCCGCCGGTGCCGTTGCCGCGCTCGAAGTCGCCGCCCTGGGGTAACAGGGCGGAGGTTGGCAGCGGCGTGGGATCGCAGCAGCCCTAGGCGCGGGGCGCCCCATCCTCCTAGCACGGCCACTCCTGGCGCTCCTAGCGCTCCTCGCACCGGCCCTGCCGGCGCTGCTCAAGCCGCTTCACAAGCCCATTCCGTCCCCCACCTGCAGCACGAAGTTCTTGATGACGCGGTGGAAGATGCAGCCCTTGTAGCCGAAGCCCTTCTCGCCCGTGCCTGGGGGAGCAGGCAAACACGGGCGTGCGAGGGGCGGCAGGGGCCGGGGACGTGGGGAGTCAAGGAAGGCTTGCCGAGGGCGTCGGGGCCGTGGGCTGCCAGCGGCAGCGGCTTCACACGCCGAGAGACACGCGCGGTGTCCGCTGCTAGCGCCGGTGCTAAGGGTATGGAGCTAGCGCTCCCGAGCTGGCTAGCGCTGGCGCCCGAGCTCGTATCGCATGCACAGAATAGCTGCGCTCTTCTGTTTCCTGTTTGCTTATCGATTTGCTGTACCTGATGTCCCTCTATGTCTCTGTCTCTTTTTGACTCACACAGGGCCACGAAGTTGGCCACGGTCTTGGGCACCACATCGCCGTACACGCCCAGCACGATGCGGCCGGCGGGCTGGCCGCCCACCGACACATCCATGAACACCTGGCGTAAATGGGGGGCAATAGGGGAGGTCATGTTGGGGGTGGGGGTGGGAGAGGGCGGTGGTGCGCAGGAGAGCGGGATAGCGGGCAGAGAAGGGGCGGTGAGGGTTTCGGGGAGGGGCCGGCAGGGCTGCCCTGGCCGCGGCCTACCCGCTGCAGCCCTGGCCCTTGTCGGGTTGCCAGCGGACGTCCCGAGGACAGCGTTTTGGGGGCTTTTGCCGCGATGCGGGGTCTTGCCCTGCTGGTGCTGCCTCAGGAACATGCAGCCACAGCGTGGCCCACCAGCCCTACCGACACCACACACGCCGACGGCCCACCTTCTGGGTCACGACGGGCTCCTCGTCAGCGATCGCGCTGCGAGAATAGCCATGCAAGTCATGATCAGAGACGTCGAGGAGTTATGCGATGCGGTAAATTCGCTCGCGACAGGCTCATTGGCCGAGAGATCCCTTGCCCACCCCCGTATCGACAGTCGTTGCAGTTGGATGCGAGCTCGACCCACCTCTGGGCGTTGCTAGCAGCCAAGGCAGCGGCCGCACCCATGGCCAGAGCCGCACGCCGGTCGATGCTCTGCTCGGCATCCGCCTGCTGAGCGCGGACCAGCACCGACACAGCGCGAGGCGCCCGACGCACACCGCATGGCGCTAGGCGCGCAGACGGTGCCGACCGGCCGCTCGCGCAGGCGCTGCGAGACGAGAACGAGCGCAGCTGCATTCTTGACGTGTGTCTAAGCTAAGGCGAGGAAAGCACGCTGACTATGCCTGTTGTTCGGCTGATCACAGTGTCTGAGGTTGAAGCGGGGGCGACGAGCAAAGCGTGGCATCGCTGACCCTGAACGACCCCGGGGTCAGCGCCCCCAGGCTGCCCCGCATGCGACAGCAAATGCGACCGGCCTCCCACGAAAATTCCGGCTGCCCCCTGCTGACCCAACGCGCAGCACAGCCACAGGGGTATTTGTGCAGGGCATCAGTTGGCGAACATCTGGCTAGCATACGTCGCAGGCGCCGACCCCTCCCGCCGCGCAGGCCCCTGCAGGCCAGAGTGGCGCTTCCCAAACTTCCCCAGCTGCGCATGGGTGCATGGCTTGCCCCCAAAAGAGGCCAACCAGACCAGACGAACACCGTCGGTCATTATGCGGTCATAGCTGGGACTATTTTAGGGGTCTAGGGCACTCAAACCGCCGTGCCCTCACCCCACGGGCCGGACTAAGCCGCCCGAACTGCACAACAGCTGGGGCTTGTACCAGTGCAGCTCCCCGGCGTCAAACCTGTCCCAGCTGCACATGGGTGCAGTGCTCGACAAAGAGCCCTGGGACGCCGTGCCGGGCCGCCCACACCTTGTCGCCCTCATCAGTGGGGAGGGATATCGCGAGCCCCTTCCCCTCCCTTGCCAGGGGACACTTCTCTGGCCGCCGCCGCCAAGCTGCACCCCCCATGCCCCCAGCCAGCACTCCAGCCAGCACTCCAACCAGCACTCCAACCAGAACTCCAGCCAGCACTCCAGCCAGCACTCCAACCAGCACTCCAGCTAGCACTCCAACCAGCAATGCGGCATGCAGGCGCCCGCCTTACCCCTGCCCACTTGGTTCAGCCCGCGTCCTTCGGGCGTTTGAGGCTCTCTGCCCTCGATCGTCCTACAAGTCTTGCACACGACATGCATGCTCGCTATTATTCCTCTTATCACTTATCTCGTCCGAATATATACATCCAACTGCGTGTGCCCTCCATGCTGCCGTCCTGACGCCGCAATCCAGAACTTGTCACCACTGCTCTCGCACAGAGGCAACACCTCAGGTCATGACGATCCATCGGCGCACGCCAGCAGGCGAGGCCCTCCCATACCCGCTTGCACACGTCCCACATGGTGCCTGCGGTCTGCCACCAAGCGTTGGGGCGAGGGGAACGAACCGTGGGCCTCCCCATGGGCTCTCACCGGGCCCCACACAAAAAACGCACTGCTGTCCTCCGAGCGTATTCGCGGCCAATCCCTGCAATCCGTCGCACTGCGCCTCGGCGGCCCCCATCTTCTTATGCCATCGATGTCAGAGTTGGTCCGCGCGGCAATCCAAGGCGCAGCCCGTCGAGCTTGCAACTCAAAATGTCCTGACACTTACCGGCCTTGTCTCACTGACCCAACGGTGTTCATTCATGGAAAGCCGCCTGACCGGCAGTGCGAACGGGTGTAGTCCACAGGCGGCCAGCACACAGCAGCCTCAGCACGTCCTGCTCGCCAGCCCTCAGCACAGCAGGTTGAGCAAGTAGTCATTGAACTGCTCGTACATCCATTGCTGCGGCAACAGGGCAGGAGGAAAGTGGCGGGGGCCGGAGGGCACGCCGTCAGCGGCCGCGCCGCGGCGAGGCCGTCACATGGGCAGCAGTCGGCGCCGCCAGGCCCCCAAAGCGCTGCCCGCAAGCACGCCGACACCCCGGCCGACGCTGTGGCTCTCCCCACACCGACCCCGGGGCTCTTTGGCCCACGATCCCCGTCTCACGAAGAAGTGGCAGTCCCCGGGCGCCAGCGTAGCCTGCACGCCCTGGTCCACCGCCGCCAGCGCCAGCGGCTGCGGGCGGGGCCAAGGGGCGGGGCGGCGGCGGTGCACAACCATAGGGCATGTTAGTGTTGGACGCAGGGCGATGGCCGGCAGAGCCCGGCGCCAACCCTGCAGCCTGCGGAGCCCTGCCGGCCCACTCCCTCGCCCTGTGCGCAAGGTTATCAACCGCACCCTTCCGCCCTACCGCAGCCCAGTCTATGGCGTTCAAGCCGCACCGCTCAGGTCGAACATGCGCAGCCTTGCTTGATCCAACGCCCCGCCATGCACCCCAAGCCCCTCCCTAGACTCCAAGCCCCTTCCCGGCCGCCCCCCTGGACTGCACACCGTCCTGACGTCCCAGCCCTCAGCCCACCACGCCCTACCTCCCCAGAGCCCGCTCCCGCCCCGCATCCCTCACCCTCAGGTCGTACACCCGCAGCCATCCCTCGCGCGCCGCCGGCTGCTGCCGCACCCAGGCCGCGATCGCCTGCTCCGCCTCGTCAAACGTGTCCCGCTGCACGCTGTCCGGCACGGAGCAGGAGCGCCACCACAGCACCGCGCCGCTGCCCGCCAGCCGCTGCAGCGCCAGTGCCATAGACGCTGTGACCTGTGGCCGGAGTAGTCGCCAGCGCCGGCGCCGGGGTCGCGTCAGAGAGTAGGGTAGGGTAGATGCGGCTGCCACAGCAAACACGCCCGCAAGCACCTGCGCCGGCGCTGGCTCACCTCCTCCGCCAACCTTTGGCCCGGCGTTGCCATCGGCGCGCCGGACGCGTTGGCGGCGGCCGCCTCTGCCCGCCAGCCGTGCAGTCGGGAGCCATAGTGCGCGCAGGTGTTGAAGATGACGTGGCCCAGCGCCGGCGCGGAGCCGCCGCCAGATCCGCTGGATTGCGCGCCCTGCGAAGGCGAGCGCGCGGCGCGTGCGCTGGCCTCCGCCGCCGCCGTCTGCGCCAGGGCCCAGTCCACTGCGGGCGGTAGGCTGGTGCGGTTGCCGATGGCGATGTAGTAGTAGTAGATGTCGAGCTGCGAGCAGGGATGGGGTCGTAGCAAGGGAGTTGTAAGAGAGTCGGCACGCTCCGGACCGGTAGCTCGGGCGCGGGTATGCTGAGGCTGAGGCATTCCGCCTAGCCCATGAGCTGAGGCATGCTGCCTAGCCCATGAGCAGAGGCATGCCGCCTAGCCCATGAGCAGAGGCGGGGGAGTGTCGGGCGGGGGAGCGGCCAACCACACAGTGGCGGGCTGGGGCCGGGTTGGGGAGGAGGCCGGGGCGAGGCAGGGCAGCATGTGATGCGTCATTGGCAGCTAGCGTGGTTGCGTAGGGGAGTGGGCCGGGCTGCTGGCATGTGCGGACGGCGGCCGTAGGCCCGGTTGGGCCGCGGACCGCGGAGATGTCCGCTGCGCGCACCAGCCCATGGCTTGGACCCGCCACGCCCCCTGTGCCCTGCGCAGCCCTCGCGGCCCCATGGCCGGTGGCTCCGCGCCGCAGGCCGCCTACCGGCCCTCCGTGCTCGCCGCGCTTGGGCAGCAGGCGCGCGTGCGCCCGCTCCCTGGCCGCCGTGCGGTTGTGGTCCACGGTCAGGAAGGAACCGGCGGCGCGAAAGTGGTCTTTCACCTGTGGCGGTTGCGCGGCGCGGGTCGGGGCCGGGCCGTGGCCGTGAGTTGCAGGGCGCCAAGGGCTCGGGCGGAGGGCGCAGGCTGCTGGGGACTGAGGGCCGGAGCCCCGCTGCCGGTTAGGCGGAGGGCGAGGGCCTGCCGGGCTCCGGCGGCAGGCACGCAATCGACTCCCCGGTGTCCTGGCGGGATGCAGCGTCGCGGTGGCTGCTGCACCTTCTAGCTAAGCGCCCGTGCCGTACCCTACCCCAGCCGCACTAGGCGGTTAGCCAGCACACACCCAACCTGTCGGTGGCCATTGCAGCCCCCGGCGGGCCCCCCGCCTCCGCACCTGCTGCTGCGCAAAGCGCCACAGCAGCTCGTACATCGTGTCCGGGTTAAAGTCGACGCCGCCCGGGTTCCAGTTGAACTTCTTGGCATTGGTCAAGCTCTTGCTGCCTGCGGCACGGCGGCGGCATCGCGGACAGCAGCAGCGCGGTTGGCGGGTGGCAGCGGCCACAATAAGCTAGGCACGCAGAGTTAGAGTACGGTGTGTGAAGCTATGCGAAGGTGGAGCATGTGGGTCGGTCGATGGGCTTTCAAAATCATGTGAAGCGGCATGTGGGCCAGCGGTCATCCAGCGCAGCCGCGGCGGCCGCCGGTTTCGTTGGCGAGCTATCGACAGCCTAGGCAGCTGCGTGCCTCGGTCTGCGCACCGTCGTAGGGAAATTGATAGCGGCTCGATACCAGGAAGTGGAGCAGCGAGAGGAACTGGTACCGAGACACGGAGTCGCCTGGCGGTCGGGGTTTGGGGACGGGCGCAAGCGGGAGAGGCCATGGAGGTGGGCTTGGCGCCTGGGGCTTGCATTACGCATCCGGCTAGCGGCTGCGCGTGGGCCACACATGAAGCTGTAGCTGCAGGTCCGAGCAAGGCCAATTCAGTACTCGAGCACCACCCGACGGGCCGCGTACCGATGAAGACGACACGGCCAGCTCTGCGGAGGCAGCTGCGTGCCTGGCTGCCCGAGTACCGCCGCAGCACGCACGAGTCGGGCTCCCAGTATAGCAGCAGCTGCTTTGGGTCCGCGTAGACCCGGCCGGTGGAGCTGTTTTGCCAACCGAGGTGGGCATCGCAGAGGGGATGGCCATACAACTGTTGCTGCGGACACAGCTGCACCGTCTGGTTTAACAACTGAGCTACATATTGTCGCGTGCCTTTAAGGGTCTGGTAGCGCTTGTGGCGTGCTGCGAAGTACGCAGAGCTTACTGGGCGCCCGGTGCCAGGGATGGAAGCACGCGGGAAACCGCACACGTACGTGGTGTTCGGTAGGGCATATTGCGGCGAAGGTACCGTCGCAGCGCTGCTCGCCGTCAACAGACAGTACCATGCCAAACTGCACAGCGCGAATGGGTGCCAAGACCCCATACGCATATCACATGCATTGTATTCAAATCGTGCAGGAGAACGTAATGTACTTCAACGCGCCTGGCCTGACCCTGGCAAGCAGGCACGCGCAGGCCACGCGCTTCCCCCGGCGGCGGCCCCCACCTGGCCCCACGAACATAACCCGCTGCGCTTGGGGCTTGCGCCTTGATCGACCTCTTAGCTCCTTAAGTAAAGTCCAAGTACATTCAGCACATGACAACGTTACGTATTGCCACACCGCGGAGGACGCTCAAGTGATGCGGCGGTGCTGGAGTAAGCGTGCGACCAGCTACGACCAGCCCAACCGTTGGCTCGCGGCCTACTTCCTGCCTGCATGGTCTTCCTCAACCTTTGCACTCGGCACCTGGCCGCGTCCCTCACACGGTCCCCTCACCCCACCACTGATGCCATACCTGCCACGCCACGCGCCCATTCCTGCGCACGTGCGCAGCCGAGCTGCCGCACCCCAAGGGCGGCCTCGACGGTACCTGGCGCCTGACAGCCTGACAAGCGGTCGAAACCCACTTGGACAAACACCGTGCCCCGCCCCTGCGCCACGCTCTCACTTCTAGCGTGCTGCACACCCGCTGCATGCTGCGCACACAACAGCCGAAGGCCGCCTCCACAGAAACACGATGCACATGCACAACGCACCACCTGCACTAGGCGTACGGCACGCGCCGTCACCGCACCGGCGGTTGGCACATTCCCCGGTGTGCTCTTGACGTCTAATCTCCTCAACCTAACCGCCCCAGCCCCAAACCCTAACCGCTTGCGGGCCAAGCCTTTATCGTACACCCAGCTCCAGCACAGGGCTCCACACCTGCCACCACCTCCGCCCCGCCTCCATCGTCCACATCGTCCTGCCCGCGCCCTGCCGCCTTCGCCCCTCGCAACACACGCCGCCGCGGCCGCCGGCCTCACAGCGGCTGCTGCGTGAGGAACACGCGGTCGGGCTCGTGCGCCAGGGGCGGAAGCGTCACGCTGCCCGGCGCCGGCACCTCCCCGGCCAGGCCGGAGCCGCGGGTGAGCCAGGATGCGGGCACCGGGTGCGCCAGAAAGTCGGGCGCGCCCGCGGCCTGGAGTAAACATGGGCGGGTGGTTGGGTGGGAGGGTGGGTGAGGGGCAGGGCATGGCTGGGCAGGAGGCCACGGGATGTGTGGGGCGCTCTGACGGGTGTCGTGCGGGCGTGTGCCGCGACGACCGCGACTTGACCCGCCCCTTCCGCCTGCGCCACCAGGCAGTGGCGCACATGCAGGGCCGGGCTAGGCGGACGTTAACACGCACAGCCCTCATCGCGTATGTCCTTCAAACCACTCGCTGTTGTGTATCGCACGTGTAACAATCCGTTCGATCTGCCCCGGCCTACTTGCAGCACCACCCCGCCGCGCCCGTAACCTAGGTGCTTGCGCGCGTCCCGGCCTCGACTAGCTTGGCAGCCATGGACACACTCATGGGACCTTTACCCCCGCATGCCCTGCGCACCCTCGCTACACAAGACAGTGTGTGGCGCTGTCCGAGCTGCGCCGCCGCAACTGCAGCACCGCACACGCCTACACCTAAGGCCCCTCTCCAGACTGTTTGAAGCCCCCCGCCCCCGCTGCCCCGCTCGATCTGCTACGGCTCCCGGCGCCGGCGCACCTGCAGCACCAGGTTGTTGCGCACGTCCAGGCCCACGTTCCACAGCGCCCCGCTGGTGTTCTCGTACGTCTGCGGGTTGGCCACCCGCAGGCAGGTGGTCAGGATGGGCACGCCGCCCATTGTGGCTACCTGCGGGAGGGGCGGGAAGGGGAGAGAGGTGGCGGAGATCGTGAGAAGGGGGGCGGCGTAGCGGGCTGACACTGCGCATGGCTCCAACCCGGCGGCTCCGCGCAACGAGGCAGCAGGCATGTGAAGGACTGGGTGGGGGCTACGCCCTTTTCCTCATTCCGGATGGGGGCACCTTGTCAAGGGGTGGGCACAGGTGAACGCGCTACGATTCCCAAGCGTACCATGTACCGGTACTTCAAACACTTCTAGCGTCACCTGCGGGTACCTAGAGCCCCCACCTGCTGCTTGGCCTCGTCCAGGAAGGTGAGGTGCTGCAGCGCCCCCGTGGCGTTGCACACGGCCGCGTCCGCAAAGTTGGTGCTGTCGGCCGCGGCGGCGCGCTTGCGCGCAGCGTCCTTCTTGTCGCCCTTTTTGTCGCCGGGCCCCGGCCCCTTGCCCGGCTTGTCCTTGGAGCCCTTGTCGCCGGCCTTGCCGGGGGGCTTCATCTTGCCTGCAAGGGGAGGCGCCGCCCGGAGCGGAGAGGGGAGGGGGCGCGGGCAGCGTGCACGTGGCGCGGCGGGTGGTGGGTGGGAGGGCATGTGGCAGCTGAAAGCACTGCTCGGAGCCGCGCACCCGGCCCTCACGCGGCAGCTCCTTTCACCCACCACCCGCTCCAGCCTGCCACGTCCTGACCATCCCCCTGCCACCCATCGCCCGCTGCAGCCCGCCAGGTGCTGCCCTTCCCCCCCGAGCCACGCACCGCTCTTGCAGCCCGCCAGGTTCCTGGACACCACGTGCAGCAGCGCCGCCACGCCGCCCGCCGCCACGGCCGCCTCCGCCACGGGCGCCTCCGCGGTGGCTTCCCACAGGATGCCCGTCAGGTAGGCGGCCTGCTCCTCGCCCACCGTCAGCAGCGCCGTCACCATGGCCGGCAGCGTGCCCGTGCCTGGGGGGCGTTCGGGGTGGGAGGCAGAGGGTACAGGGTTTTGCATGGACTGTAAGGCTCGCATTTGGTTGGTGAGTGCCGATCCCGGCAGCGTGCCCCTGCCTGCGTGGTCGCAGGATGGGTTGGCGGGGAGTGCGTAAAAGGAGTTGCGGGAGCGGTCTACAGCTTCCGAGCCAGCTGCTCGGGCCCGGGCGTACTGGCGCTAACGCACCCCACCCAGACCATGAGCGGTTGGAGCTGGGTGAGGACGTCTGCGCATGTGGCGATGGCCAGCTTCCGCTCCGCCCTGGCTCGCCGCCCCGCCGTCGCGCCACGTCCGTGCGCCGCGCAGCCCGCCAGCCCGCTCACCCATCCACTCCTCCACGAACTCGGGCACCAGCGACAGGAAGCGCAGGCAGGCGGCGGCCGCGGTGGCGGCGGCGTCCTTGGCGCCCAGCGGCGTCTGCGAGCGGCAGGCGGGCGCAGTGACACGCGAGGGGGCGGGGCGGGCGCGGTCAGCAGCAGGCGCCACTTCCGACCCCACCGTCGCGCTCCGTCCGGCCCCGCAGTGCCAGCCCCAGCCCCGGCTCCGGCCCCGGCCCCGGCCCCGGCCCCGGCCCCCTTAACCCCGGCCCCGGCCCATGCCCCGGCCCCAGCCACCCCTTCATGCCGCACCTCTGCCGCCTTGGCCGACTTGCCCTTGGCCGCGCCCTTTTTCTTGGCGGTGGCCGGCGGCGGCGCGGGCACGAGCGCGGGCGGCGGCATGCGGGGGCTGTAGGCCACCATGGCGGCCAGGGGGGCCACGGCGCCGGCCTGAGGGCGGGCGGGGAGGGGGAAGAGGGGGAGAGGTGTGCAGTGGGAAAGAGCAGAGGCGGACAGTGGGAGGTCCCCAGGCAGGTCAGACACATCCCCATTCCCGCATGTTCGCGGCCCCAGGCGCGCTCGGCTTCCCTGCCGACCCCGGCGCCGCCGGTGGGGGCTAGAGAGGAGGCGGGGGGCAGTAGCAGGGAGGAGGCGGGGGGCAGCGACTGCGGGGAGGCGCTGGTGCAGGCAGCGGCCGGTGGGCGGCCATGTCGGGGTCGGCTGGGGCACTGGTGCGCCCTTGTTGAGCGCGGCATCGTGCGGCTCAGCTGCCATCCTCCCTGCTTGCCTTGCCTCCTGCCACCCACGCGACATGAACCCCTCAGGACCTGCACCGGGACCTGTGCCTCTGCCTTCGCGACCTCCACCCGTTCTGCACCCTCAGGCCCCCGCCGCCGCAGCCGCCGCACCTGCAGCGCCGCGATGCGCCTCAGCTGCCGCAGCTCCGGCGGCTCGCCCTCCACGTTCTCCAGCAGCAGCTTGAGCGTGTGCGCGGCGTGCGTCTGGGCCTGCAGCGAGGAGCGCGCGTGAGCCATTAACAGGGGGTACGCCAAGGCGAATCGCCAAGCGCCGGAGCCCTAGGCGCCTCGCGCAGCTCGCGTGCCCCGCGCTGCCAGCCCTGCTAACACCGCTGCCCCCCACCCGCCCCTGTGCCCCAAAGCCGGCCCCTGGCCTGAGCAGCCGAGCCCAGGCCCCCTCCCCACCCATGCATCTGGCCCCAGCCATGTCCCAACAGCCGGCCCCTTGCCTTAGCAGCCGGCCCCATGACCCAGCCTGGCCCCCGCACCTGCCGCATCTGGCCCCAGCCCGGCAGCCCATCGCTCTTGAGCACCTCCACCAGGGCTGGCAGCGCAGCGTCCGCCACCTGCGGAGCAGGGCCCCGGGTTGAGGACAGTGCATGGGCCGGGACGGGGCCAGCACGTATGCCGGCGCGCAGCATGCGGGTGTGCGGGCCGCCTCCTAGCGGCTGCCTTGCCACCGCGGCCGAGCAGGGGCGCCTGCGCAGCGGCTGCAGCTGCACGCACGCGGGCTGGCCGTGGCCGTGGCCCCGCCGCCGCACCTTGGTGGCAAACTCCGGCCGCGAGGCGCAGTGCCGCAGCATCTGCACGGCCGGCAGCTTGCCTCGCGCGTGGTCGGAGATCAGGATCCCCGCGGCGGCCGCAATCACCTGCGGGTTGCGAGCGAGGGGCGCGGCGCACGGCCGCGGGTAAGGGCGACGGGAGTGGGCGGGGTCGACAGCCAGCGGGCGGGCCGGCTACTGCCGCTCCAGCTCCGGCCATCGCATGCACGGATAGCGGACGTCAGTGCCGCGAGGCCCGTGTGCTGCGCCGGAGGGTGGCCCCTGCCCCGATGACGGTAGGCTGGCACGCACACGGCTTCGCGGCATGCGCCGCGCATGGCTTGAGCTCGTGGCTTGCCACCGCGACGCACCCGGCCGGTGACCACCTCGGCGATGTGCTTCTCGCTGAGTGCCAGGCAGCCCAGGCAGCCCATGGCCTGCGGGCCATGGGGCGGAGGGGGAGCGAGGCGCATTAGGGTAAGGGACAACGGGGCGGGTTGGGAGCGCTGGCGGCGCCGCCCACAACCGCTGGGGCGGGGCACGCGGCTTGGGCGAGTCACGTATTTGCGGGCGTATGGGTGTGTTAGCGCAGCTGACACTGCATGCGGTGGCCTGGCCTGGGAGACGAGGTGGCCGGGCCTGGTTGTCGGCGATGCGGGGCCGCGGGTATGAGCGCATGGGCGGGCCCCCGCGCACCGCGTGCCGCTCCTCCACGTCGCCTCGCTCCAGCAGCTGCTGCAGAAGCGGCACCAGCCCCGCCTTGATGACCTCCTCCCGCTGTGAGGGTTATGTGTGGCAGGGGAAGGGGAGGCGACAAGGCCCAGGGTTGCCGAGGGGCTGCGGGCGATGATGGTGTGGGCGTGCACCGTGGTCCACTGCAGCACTGGCGCGCACTCCGCGCAGACACACCTCATCCTCGCCGCCCAGCAAGATGCTCCACACGTTTAAGGCGGCATTCAGCCGCCCCCGAATTATTTGCCCGTCGGGCGTCTGTAGCGTGGCACGATGGGGGACGGGTTGAAGCCTGGGTAGGGTGGCATGCCAGCCCCGGCGTGGACCAACCTGACCGACGCCCGTGCGGACGCACTCGGCATGCGCGAGCAGGAGCGGGCCCCTGTCTTTGGCCTTCGAGCTCTTGCCCTTGGCAGGGGGCTTGGACATTTAGCGGCCAGGCAACATGCGCCGGCTGTCGCTGGTGGCAAGCGTTCGTAAGACCACAGTGCTTGAGTCGTTAGATACTCGAGGTCGACAGATTAGCGAGCATATGCAAATTGACAGTCGAAGTGGCTCTTATCACAGCTGTGTGCGCTGAAAATTGCAGTGCTATCCTCTGTGTAGATGGCATATGAAAGCGTGCTATTTGTCTGTACTGTTATGCTGTATTTGTGGACGGCTTGCGTGTCAATAACCCGTGTTTTCCCGCGTTCCCCGATCTTCAATACCGCGCCATGCCCAAATGCTTCCTGTGATCCTCTGCGGATTTATCCCTGCGCCTGGACCGCTGTTGCAATGCTGAGCAAAGGCGCCGGCTTTATCATAGACGCGCTTCTCACGACGTGTGCTCTGGTATGATACACTGTGGCTAACACCGACGGCGGCTCGAAGCATGTATACTCATATAAAAAGCTTGGGGCGGCAGGGCGTTCACTGGATTGCTCGCGGATGCGGCAGACGGCGACGAGGACCCAGGGGTCAGCCGGGCCGGTACTAAGTATCCAGCATCAGGGTTTGTGAACACCACCAGCCGCCGTTTCGGGCAACACCTTTAACGCTCTCTGCAATGCCTACAGAAGACTCGGCGTTGGGTGCTGCGACGGGACAACTGATCAATTCGTGCCGAGCCCGGCGCAGTCGACCCAAAGCCGGAAATAATGTTGAATTGCAAGAGCACCCAAACGGTATGCTACAATTCTAAGCGGCGCTCGAGTCTCCTGTGCAAGAAGAAGCAATGGCACCGGTTGGCACGAGGCGTAACTCACACGAGCAGCGCTTGATCATTGCGATGTATTGAATTTATGACGCTGAGGGACTGCGGTGGTCCTGTTGTACACATCAAGCGCCCCATCCGCACATCGTTGATGAAATGCAACTCGGCGCCGGCATTCCACAGTCCCACAGCCCAACCCCGACACATATAGGCCGACGACCATCGGATGATGCTCTGAAAATTGCCTATTGGTCCTGGTCCGCGCTGGTCAGGCGATAAACAAGCCATGGAGTCTGTCGACGCGCCCGCAGGCAGCCGCCTCTTCATCGTGTGCGGCAAGAATGTGGAGGTGGGCTTGTGCGTCTCGCGAGGTGCGCGGGGGCCCACAGGACAGGCCTGACTCTTCGCCTGCGGCTGCTGCCTCAGGCTGAGACGCTCCAAGCCGCCTTCCGGCCCTTCGGCAACGTCCAGAACGTTAAGGTCATCCGCGAGAAGGGCGGTGAGTACGCGTTGCTGCGTGCTGTGGACGGGCCGTGGAGCGTGCACGAGCTGATCGTCGTTTATTCTCGCGTCCGAGCGCCGCTGGACCGCTGGCCGCCACCTCGACATGCCTCGTTTTGCAAAGCTGCTGCTGGGGGCGTCGGGGCCAAGTATCGCTCGGGGGCTGTCGGCTGAGCTTGTGCCGAGTGATCATTGCGCTGCTACCCTGGCCCTCTTCTTACCGCAGTCGCCTACGTCAAGTATGACAAGGCGTCCTCGGCTGCTCTCGCAATGGAGAACCTCAATGGCGCGGTGCTGAACAACGGTCGGGGCCCGAAGCTCAAGGTCCTGCTGGCGGAGGCCCCGAACACCTCGCGGTACGCGTATCGCACGCTGCAGTCGCCTCTGCAGTCGTCACTGGAGTCTTTGACGTGAGCTTGGCTGGCGTCCGCGTGCGTGTTCGCGTGCCTGAAATCGCCGCCGTTCGCTCCGATGTTTCCGACGCGACGGACTCCCCCTAGCTCTTTTTCTTGCAACTCTGGCTGTATGCTTGCTTGCTGTTGCAGTTCTCGCTGCTCGGCACATCGGCTCAGCCCGTGCTGTTGCTTGTTACGGCTCGCGCTCGCAGGGGGATGCACCCGCCGCGGCCCGTCGAGCAGGAGATAAGCTCCGACCCCGACAACATTCCGCCGCGATCGCGCCTATTCATCGTTGTGCCCAAGCAGGCGGACCCGCAGCAGATTAACGTGAGCGCCTAGGGGGGTTCGCGAGCAAACATGGTAATGCGCGACAGCCTCGCGAACGCTTTCGGTCTCTGCTCTCTTCGCAGGACGCGATGGCCTCGTACGACGGTCTCGAGTACTGCAAGACGGACCTCATCGCAGCGAAGGGCGTGGTATTCTGCAAGTTCACGAAGGCCTCGCACGCGCTCCGCGCCCTCGAGGACACCGCTACGCGCGGCACGGTGCGCGCCTGCCTCGCCACGCGCTACAGCCTGCTCTCGTCGATACTGAGTGGCAAAGGCGCATTTCGTGTTGCCTTCTCCTGGGGCCTGGGGGTCCGGTGTTTCTGCTGGGTTCCGTCCCGCTCACCGCGTTGTCCTGCTTTCCAACCCCCGGCTGTCCAGGTCGGCCCCTACAAGGTCAAGTGCATGCTCGCCGAGCCCAAGACGAAACGCGGCCGCGGTGACGGCTCGCCGCAGGACATGTTCTCGCCCCTGGCGCAGGTACGCGACCTGTCTCGTGTCCCTGCCGTGCTTGAAGCCTGGGCTGTGCGCGCGGCAGCAGCCTAGTGAGCTAGCGCCGTCATCTCCTGGGTTTTACTCGCTTATCAAGCCTCCCGCACCTCGGCCCCCTATCGGCCCCTCGTCTCCTTCCGAAGGCCAAGCTGGACTACAGCGGCATCGGCCACCAGCTGCCCCACGACGCGACCCACATGTCGCAGCTGGAGCTGCCCATGGGCCACGGTGAGGGCCGGCCTGCATGCTGGAGGGCCGCGCATCCCCAGGCGTGTAGAGGCATCGGATTGATGGCTGCGAGGGGCGTGGATTCTAGCTTGACAGGCCGTGGCGATAACGCTATGCGGCAACCAAAGAAGTTTAGCGTCATTCTAGTCCGGTGCCTATTGTACAGTGCAAGGCCCGATGGGTCGCCGCCCGCAACGTTACGCCAACCCTGTTGGTGCTAGGTCGGCCTCCCCTC
Organism: Chlamydomonas sphaeroides; assembly: GCA_001662425.1. Lineage (NCBI taxonomy): Eukaryota > Viridiplantae > Chlorophyta > Chlorophyceae > Chlamydomonadales > Chlamydomonadaceae > Chlamydomonas > Chlamydomonas sphaeroides. The sequence goes on along the minus strand of BDDC01000219.1, from coordinate 40,997 downwards.
GCGCATGATTGCCATCTGGCATACGTGCTTTTGCTGCCCCAGCTCTTTTTGACTGACCTGTGCCGATGCACGCGGGACTTCCTGTTGCACCGCCGCCGCTTGCCCTCCCGCAGCCCTGTCTCCAGCGCCCATGGGCGTCTCGGACTACTCCATCTCCGGGCTGGGCGGCCTGGGCGGGCTGGGCGGTTTCAACCACCTGGGCGACGCTGCCAACCTGGCCGCCAACATGCAGTCGCACCTGCAGGCGCAGGTGCGGGTGATCCGGGGCTAGGATGATCCGTGCGCTGGATGGCTATCCTTCGCCGGGCAGCCGGAGGCGCCGGCCTGCAACAACCAGCTCGCCCCGGCAGCTGGGCGGATGCCTGTAGGGTCGTCCCGCCCGTTCAAGGGTTCTGCCGGGCAGCCGCGACCCGGTCCTGGGCTTCAGCCGTATGCACCTCAGCCGTTGCATACGTGCTAGTGCTGAGCCGAGTTATGGCAGCCACGCCACGCGCAGGCCTTACTTCGCTCAATGCGCGCCCAGGTCGTCGTGTCAGCTGCCGCCGTCCTGTGCCGCCGCAGGTCGGCGCCCTGGGTTTCAACATGAACCTGAGCGGGCTGCACACCAACAACTCCGCGGGTAAGCACCGCAACGGGCGCACCCTTGCGTCTTCCTGCCGCCTGACTCCAGCACGGCGGGGTACCAGCGGCATGTCTCTAGGCTCGCTTGTTGGGCACCTGGCGCGCTGCATCGGGGCCTCCGGCGCCTGACTGGCTGGTCCGTTACCCCTTAGGCATGTGGCTGTCCGAGCCACCAGGAGCTGCGCGTGAGGATGCTAGGGCGCTGGCGGGGATGCTGAGCCGGCACGGGTCCGCCGACACGAACGCGTGTGCCTGGCCCGTGTCCGCAGTGTCTCCGCACGACTCGCCCACGCTCAGCAAGCAGCGCCTCTTCGTGGTGGTGCACAAGGTGCGGCCGAGGGAACCTCGAGACGATGAATGTCTCCAATAGACCAATGTCCTGTTGTAGAGGTGGTCCAAGCACCAGCTGCGCACATGTTCTCAGAGCGCCTGCGGGCGTTCCTCAGAGCGCCTGCGGGCATGTAGCGTGGCTCACGACTGCGGCCTGGACTGGGCCTGGTGTAAACGGCCCATGGCGGAGGGGCCGCAAGCTGCCCGCGCTCTGGCATTGTGGATCGGCGGGGCCGGATCATCCCTGCAGCCGCATCCATGTGTGTGCGGCGTGCTCAGCGCCCCCGTGGCAGCGGGTGACCAGTGTGGCCCGTCTGACCCTGCCCGCCCCTCCCCTTGCTGCAATCCCACCTTCCAACAGAGCGTGACGCAGGACGTGCTGGCCCGTCTGTTCCGCAAGTTCAACGGCATGGAGTACTGCGACCTCAAGAAGGACCCCGCCACGGGCCGGTCCAAGGTGGGCCTGCGGAAGGCGACTGGATTGCAGCAGCGGCTCTGTCGTGTACGGCGGTAGCTGAGCCCTCAGAACATTGGGCTGGCAGCGCGCTGGCCCATCTCCGGTGGTCGGTCACCGTCGTGCCATCCGT
>BDDC01000219.1:22804-38447 GCA_001662425.1 Chlamydomonas sphaeroides | reverse complement strand
CCGCCGCTGCGGCGGCGGCGGGCGGCAGCCGCAGCCCCATGGCCATGTCGCTGCAGACCAGCACGCCCAGCCCGGTGCAGACGCCGCTGTCGCCGGCGGTGCACATGAGCCCGGACGTGGCCTCGGTCCAAGACGCGCTCGCCAACATGAGCATGCCGCGCGTGCAGAGCGCCAACGGCGTGGAGGAGCTGGAGGCGGCGCGCCGCATGGCATCGCCCATCTCTAGCGGTACGCCACAGCAGTCGTCCGCCGGTGTGGGCGCCTTCGGGGGCTTGCTGGCGGGGGGCTCGGCGGTGGGGAGCCCGCTGGCGCCAGGCCCCGGGCTGATCGGCAGCCCGCTGGCGCACGGCGGTGGGGGGGTCGGAGGCGTGATGACGCCGCCGCTCGGCAGCCCGCTCGCCGGCGTGACGGGCAGCCCACTGGGCCCCACGCCCTGAGCTGCTGGCCAGCAATGTCATGCTATGCTCAGGAGTGGCGGCGGCCCCCTGATGTGGGTCGCGGCTCAGCAAGCGGCCTGGTGCGGTTCTGCTGGTGGGCTCTGCCCTGCCGTCGTCGTCCCCTGGCCTTTACCGTGGCCGGAAGGGACGCATGGTTGTTGGCCGCTGCTGAGCTGCGAGAGAACCGATGAAGCTGCGAGGGCGCTTGTGTGCGCGTGTGTGTGGAGAGGGGCTTGGAGTGGGTCGGCTCGGCGCCGGCCGCGTATGCTTGCGGCGCCCGGCTGCAATACGCTAGGACTGGGGGTCTGTTTCTTGCGGGGCATGGGCTGATGCAGGAGAGAGGCCGGTGCGTGCGGCAGTTGTGACCCAGCTGACCCCGGCGCCTTACGTCAGTGGCGTGCCCGGTCACGGCAAGGACCGGCGCTGTGTCGCGGGCCTGGCCTGTCGCCGGTGTCTTTCGCCGCTCGTGCTGTCTTGTCGCCCCTACGTGTCTCGCTGTCGCCTGTTGCTCTCGTCCGACGCGTTGCCGATCTGCTTGCCTCTTGTGTTCTTTGTCGCAGTGGCTCGCGAGCTCATGTTCAACGTGGCAGCCTGAGGACCGGCTGGCCGCTGAGGTCGCTGAGGTCGCTGGGCGGCTGAGGCTGGGACGCGCGGAGGGCTGGCGGTCGTTGCCGCGCAGCGCCGTCATGGCGGGGCGCAGCGCGTACCGGCTGCGCGGCCGTCGCGGTGTGAGGCACGAGGCAGCTGCAAGGCAGCCGCGTGGCGTGACGTGGCTATCGAGGCATGCACACGGAGGGACGCAGTTCGGCGGGCAATGCGCCGCAAGGTTCTGTGAGCCGACGCAGGCCAGACGTTGGTTTCATTGAGAAGATGAAGTGCAGGTGGAGGGGTGGGGGCGCGGGCGTGCTCTGCGGCGGCGCCTCGGCGCCGCCGCGGCCGTCCTCCGCGCCGCGCCTGCTCGCTGATCCTAGCTGCAAGACGTCAGGCAGAGGACACCAGCAGAGGACTGCAGATCGATCAGCAGGCAGTTATCTAGCCCACATCATCGCGTTGTGTTAAGTGTGTCTCTTTGTCTAGTGCGAAGTGCTCCGTCTCGGGGCGAAGCGGGCGGCCGGACGTAGGCAGTGCTGGGACGTCTCTGCAGTGTGTGTTTCGGCAGGATGACGGATGTGTCGGGTAGGCACGTAGAGTGGAGGCACGTAGAGTGGAGCCGCCCCTGATTAGTCCAGCGCACTGTTGCATGGGTTAGGTGACACGATAGGCGCTTGATGAGCTAGAGTAGGTTAACGCGCCGCTAAAATGGAGGCCTACGCTTCCGCAAAAATTCAGTCGACACCTGACGGGCGCCTCTGTGGTTGTAGGGGCTTTGGTTGGCGGGCAGGAAGCACGTATTACCCTCTTAGCTGCGTGCGGAGACGGTGAGAGAGGCCGGATCGGGCATCTTGCAGGCAGGCCGCACGGGCGGTGAGAGTGCAGAGGCGGTTTCGAGCGTCGCGGAGGAGGCACCAGGCGAGAGCTAAGCACAGCTGTCGGGCTGTAAACGGCAGGACTCGTGATTTCCCTGTCCATACGGCTTCGGGAAAGCTGTACTACTAATACCGTGGCCATCAGTACGAAGGCGCCACGCGAAACCTCCCCAGCTGCGCATGGGTGCATGGCTCGCCCCAAAAAGAGGCCACCCTGACCAGACGCACGGGGCAGTGGGCCACATGTGGACTGCTCACGGGTACGAATGGGGTGATAGCGGGTTTTCAGGCACGCCTCGACAGGACCGCGAACCCTTAGAAAGGCTTCAACGAAAGCACAGCTCTAAACACCAGTCCGCTCTTATTACATCGGCAATCAGCTTCTTCAACCCCAACGCAACGAACGGAAGCTTTTGGCGAGAAGCACCTTCACGAGCATCGCGAGCATCTCGGCCTTCTCTAAAGCCACACACCAGCTTGAGGTCGTGTTTGTTGTAGATGTCAGAGCAAGGGGAGCCTGAGGCCCCGCCACCTCCGTCGGGGCCCGCTCCGGACCCGGTGCTGAATGAATTATATGGCTCAGAACGCCCACCCGTGGAGCTCCTGGCGGGTGTACCGCTATCTCCTATAGTGAACTCGTGTTGGCTTCCAGGCGACGCTAAGGCAGGTCATCGACGCGCATGCGTTCCGCTGGTTGCTGAACCGCACGGCGCCCTAGCAGGTCCTGACATGCAATGGACTACGCCACTCTTGCAGGCCATGCTAGCGGAGACATGGATCCCGGCACCACCGGAGGACGCGCCCGAGGAGTCCGCCGGGCCACCCCCGCCCTCCTTCGAAGCAGCCGCTCCCGAGTACAACGTGCGTACTGGCAGGAAGCCATCCAACAGCCCTGTAGGGGTGCAAGACGGCCCCATGGACAGACCAAGGCCAAAGAATGACGGGGCTGCACTGCGTATCACCCGCCCATGCGCGCAGGTGCTTGTGCGGCGGCTCGCGAAGTGCGCTCCTTTTCTTAAATGGAACGAGCTCACAATCCAGGCCAAGTTGCTCGAAACCGAGATGGCGGGACTTAAGGGAGCAGACGCCGAGGTGCGCCGCGCCCGCTCGGGTCTGTCCGTCACCCCACCCAGCCCGCCCCTCCCTCCCGCAGCAGCCCCTGCGGCGCGCCTTGCAGCCCGTTTCCGAGGGCGCCCGTCCTCCCAGCTTGCCGCTGACGGCATCCCCGGTCGTGCCGTCACGCCTCAGGCAAAGGGCGCCGAGCTGGAGTTGGTGCGGGTGGGGGTTGCGGACGCGGAGGCGGCTGTCGCGGAGCTCAAGGCCTCGTTCAGCGACGACCCGCTGTCGCTGGTGCCGTGGATGCAGGTGCGGAGAGGCAATGCGAGGCACGGATGGAGTGGGGAGGTGCAGGCGGGAGGGCGCGGGGCCGAGGTGCAGCTGCGGCGCAGGTGTTTGGGTAGGGGAACGGGATGGGGCGGTGAGGGATGCGGCTGCAGGAAGATAAGGGAAGGGAGGGAGCCAAGGCGGCTGGGGCCGGGAAGGGAACTGAGAGTAGTAGAAGCTAATGGCGGATGCGGCGAGGAGCTGCCCGCCAGCGGGCTGGCTGCGGCGGGCGGCGCCTAGTTGGTTGGGTACAGCATGTGTGCGAGGCGCGGGATTGTCGCACGCCACGTCCTTGGAGCCCAGAGTTGGGCGACACGGGCGCTGGCGCCGGCCAGGCAGCGCCGGCACCCAGGACCGGGAGCGTGTCAGGCAGTCGCCCATCACAACTGGGAGGGCGACCACGAGCGGACGGGGATGCCTCAGGGGCCTGCGCCCAAGCCCCTCTCCCCTCCTTGGCGTCGCCGCTCTGCCCCACCGAGCAGGCGCTGACGGACCTGGCCGACGGCGGCTTGACGACTTTTGACGTGAGCGGCTCGGGCTGGCCCTACTGCCAGCTGCGGCAGCTCTTTGGCGAGATGCCCTCCTCGGCGCCGCCCGCGGGCTTCTTCGACGGGGCGGAGCGCGTGCTGGGCACCTTCAAGCGGAGGTGCGGCGCGCAGAGGGCTGCCTGGCGCTGAGAAGGGCACTGGGTCTCCAGCGGAACCCGCCTCTGCGCAGCGGGGCTCGCGCTCAGCCTGGACGCTGGCTTTTGTCAGCAGCGCGGGGCGAAGGCTGGCACGTAATGTCGGGTCCTAGCAATGATCACCTGTCGCTCGTGCCGTATGACGTACAGGTACGAGAAGGAGCGTGGTCCCAACAAGATCCAGATCCTGCTCAAGATGGCGCCCAACGTGTTTGCGGACAGCTGGGCGTCCGCCGGCGCCTCCGGCGCGGCGGCGGCGGTGGAGGCGTACGTGGAGCGCGCGCGCGCCAACGTGTTTGGGCCGGACGGCGGCAGCGACCCCGAGACGGGCGTGCCGGAGCCTCTGGACCTGGTGCAGCTTGTGTGGTGGGACTTCCAGGTAAGGGAAGAGGGAGGAGATCGGACAGAAGGCGAAAAAGTGGCATGGCGTGGGGACCAGGTGAACGGTGCCAACGGCGGCAGGCAAGGACGTGCAAGACGTGGTATGCTTAGGCGGAAGGCGACATTCGGGCCGGCAGGGTCGGCCTGCCGCTCATGGTGCAGTGTCCCTGACGCCGCCGTTTGCCCATACCTCTCCCCCGGTCTCTCCAGGCCGCGGACCCGCTGCCGGTGCTCAAGGCGCTGCAGAAGCTGGCCACCGACCAGCTGCAGGTGGGGAGGGGGCCCACGGCCGCAGGGACCGTGGCTTCGATCGGCCCATTCTGTCCGCGCACGCAGCCCTGCGCCCGGCCTGCACCTGCCCAGCCCCTGCGCCCTCCCAACTCGCCCCGCCCCCGGCCATTCCGTCATGCGACTGCCGCCCCAAGGTGGATGAGGACAGCGGCGAGGTGTCGGTTGCGGAGCCGCGCAAGATACGCGGCATCGGCCTGGTGGACTTCCCCGCGGACCAGCTCAAGGCGGCCATCCAGGCGGGCGTGCCCATCACCAGCGTGCAGGTGGGGGACCAAAGGGGCTGGGAAGGGGGAGGTACAGGGGGTAAGGGGGCGGTGCAGGCTGGGGACTGGCGCTCAGGTCTCCTGCTGCTGGCCGCCGCCTGCCGGCCTGCCTAGCCCTCTCCGCTGTGCCCCCTGATCGCCTCCCCCACCGACCTCAGGTGGAGCACAGCGTGCTTGTGCGCAGCGCCGCGCCCGTGCTGGCGCTGTGCGCCAAGGCGGGCATCAAGGTGCTGGCGCGGGGCGGCACGCTGGGCGGCCTCATCAGCGAAAAGTACCTGGGCGCGCCGCCGCCCGACCCCGTCGCGGGTGAGCGTCGGTGAAGCTGGGCTGGGCTGGCAGGCGAAGCACACGCCGCTGGGGACCCGCCTCGTGCACCTCCTGGGTCTGGCCAGTCCATTCGCCTGGTGCCAGCTGACCCGCCACACCTAGTTTACCTCTTCGCCGCCTGCCTCATCTTGCTTTCCCCCCTGCTCCGCCTGCCCAGGCGACCCTGACCTGGACTCGGTGCCGGCCTGCATGGACATGGTCAACAACGTGGGGGGCTGGGATAAGCTGCAGGTGCGTGAGGGGTGGGTCGGGCCGGTGTGGGGAAGGGATTGGAGGGCCGGTGGTGCAGGGGACTAGGGATGCATGGGATGGGGTGTCGAGAAGGGGCCAGATGGGAGAGAGAGACCTGTACGAGGTGGCGGGAAGAGGAAGAGGGCGAGGGCACGGCTTGGGGAGGAGGGGCAGGCAGCGATCACGGCGCTGGTGGAGATGGCGCTGACCTGACCCACCCGGCTGCCGATCCGCAGGAGGCGCTGACGGTGATTGCGGGCATTGCCGGCAAGCACGGCGTCAAGCTGGAGACAGTGGCGCTGCGCTGGCAGATCGACGCGGGCTGCTTCCCGCTGACGACCACGCGCTGGGGGCCGCGCGTGTGGCGGCAATTTGGCTACGAGGGCTGGAGCAGCGTGCACCTCAGCGGCGGCAAGCCGGGCGTGGACGCGCAGCTGTTCCAGGTGCGGGGCTGGCGGGCCGTGGGGCCCGTGGCTCGGGTTGTTGGACCATCCGCGGCACGCAAACGCAGCGAGGGCCCTGAGTGGGGGGGGTGCGCCTGTGCGCTGACCTCGGCCCTGCCCGGCTGCCTCGCAGGTGGAGTCCTTCCTGGACCAGGACGATGTGAACGCGCTCGAGGGCCTGGCGGCGGTGTAGAGCCGCAGCATTGGCATGGGGATGGGTGGGAGGCGTCCCGGGGCCTTGGTGAGCGGAGCCGCGGATGCGGGCGGCCGGGCAGACTGCGCCTGGTTGGGCTGCGAGCTGCGAGCTGGTGGGGGCGTGGGAAGGTCCGGGGCAGGTGCGTGCGTGGCACCGGGGGCGGCTACTATGCGGCACTGCGGTGGGAGCGAGGCTGGGTAGGACATAGGGAGAGGAGGCACGGGCGGGTGTGGGATGGGGGCTAGGTGTGAAGGCGTGCACCATGTGGGTTGCCTCTGGCCAGGTACACGCGGCACAGGGCTGCGGCCGGGCTGGGCTGGGCTGGGCTGGGCTTGTGAGTGGACCTGCGCGGAGCCAGGGTGCTGGCGCGGAGCCGTGTGGGCGCGGCTGCTGCTGCGCGAGGTGCCGAACGAGCCGTGCGGCTCGCGGCGGAGGGGGGCGCACGGAGGAGGGTGACGTGGCTTTTGGCGAGTGCGTCGCAAGCGCGTGCACAACCACTCGGTACACATGCGGCCGAGAAGTGTAAGTCTTGTTACAGAGCTGTCGCAAGCGTGCCAATGCAAGCCTGCTGGCGCCCCTGTGGCTGCCTACCCCGCTCCGATGGCGCTGGGGCACGCCGCACCACCTTCGCTAGCAGCTACCGATGCACCCAACGCTCGGCCACATACAGCACCGCATGCTACCGCGCATCCGCATGCTCCGCACCCGCACATACAGCCGACATTGCGGCGCTACATACTCACTTCAGAGCAGACGTTTTATCTAGTGCGCGGACTTTTATTGGCAATGGTTCGGCTGTGGTTATGAAACAGCACTCGCACAGGGTGCACATCACAGCGGCGGAGACCGGTGCCATCCGGTGCTCGTGGCCCTCGCGGCGGCACAGCCCGCAGCGCGCGCTCCTTTCGCCATTCGGCCCGCCCGGAGCACGCGCAGTCCGCGGCATACTGCACGCCCTCTATCCTAGCCTGCACACATCACGATGAATGCCCTTGCTGCCGCAAGAGGCTCGCTGCCACAACCCGCATCGACCCAGGGGACTGAAGGGGGACTGAAGGTACAGGTACACACAGCACATGTGATGTCGGCATAATGAGTAACGCGGCAAGTGCTGCTACGGGCACGTGTTTAGAGCATGTATGCCCCACGTGCACACTCGTATGCCATGTCTTGCTCCTGGACGCCTGCGCCTGCGCCCTCCGGCCCTACGGCACATCCGCAGCAAACGACGCGACAGCTGCGCCCGCTCCTGCAAAGGTCGCGCCGTCCGCCGCCTGCTGCAGCCCCCCACTCGAACCTCTGCCTCCGCCCGCGCCCTGCTCCAGCCCCGGCGCCACCCGCGCCCCAAACGCTGCGCCAACACCGGGCTCCTGCGTCGCGCCCAGCTCTCGCGCAGCGAGCGGCCCTTGCTCCGGCTCCGGAGCCACCTCCCCTCCCAGCGCCGCAAACATCTGAAACGCCGCCACACCCGCGCCCGCACCCGTGCCTGCGCCTTGCCCCTCCCCAACGTCTGCGCCCGCCGGCGGCGGCGTGCGCATGCCTCCGACCGCAGCGCCAGGCCGCCCGTCCGCCGCCTTGGCTTGCAGCCCGCTCACCTGGTCCTCCGGCAGCCGGGGGCACCCCTGCACGGCCACCTCCCGCGCCGACGCCAGGCTGGCCGCCAGCGGCTGCAGCGAGGCCAGGCGCTCGTTCTGCAGCAGCGACAGCGTGCCGCCCACCCTCTTGACGCCGCCTGGCGGCCAGGGCACACGCCGATTGGAATGGAGGACGCAGCGGATGGCGCACGTACGGCGATTGCGCGCGCTGCCAGGTCCTGCTGGCCCTTCCCCATCCCGTCGGGGCGGCCCCTACAACCCGGCTGCTGTTACATGCTTGAGGCCCTTCGTTCCCCATCCCGTCGAGCGAGGGGCCCCTACTCTCCCGGCTGCTGCCGAGGCCCGACACGCGCGCATCCCCCACCTGTGGGTGAATCCCCCCCTGCGGCCCTCGCGACCACCCAACCAACCAACGCCCCCGGTCGCTCACCGAGTCCGTCCAGGTCCTCCAGGCCGCTGCAGGACGCGACCAGCAGGCTGAGGCCCACCTCCGCCACCCCGCCCAGCGGCGCCAGGGAGGCCAGGCGCGGGCTGCCCACCAGCGCCAGGTCGGCGGGCACCGAGGTGAGGCGGGAGAAGCCGGCGAGGTCGGACAGCTTGGCGTTCCAGAAGAGCGACAGGGAGGTGCCTGTGAGGCGCGGCAGAGGGCGCAGGGGGCAACAGGGGCTCCCCGGGTCACGAACTCACGATTGTCGTGTGCTGGGGTGACAGCGCAGCGGCGGGCAGGCGCGTGTGCCTAATACGCGGGAGACAGGAGGGTGATGGGTTCCCAGTAGGGCTCCCACGGTCATGCTCAGCCCGCTGCCCCTGCAGCCCCACACCACACGGCTGCATGCACCTAAATGCATCCCTGCTCCGTATGCACGACCGCCGACGCGTCATCAACCCTGGGCGTGCCGCGTGGGTCGTGCTCACTATATGTTACCTACTTGTGAACACACAGCTGCATGCATGCACGTCGTGCAGTGCGCGCAACGCCCGCAGTCTGCTGAGGTTGTATGTTCTATGGTAGTTGATAAAGCCATGTCAGCAGGTTGGCAACCCCAGCCAGCGCAGGTGCGTGGCGCCTCACCCACGCCCTCCAGGCTCGACAGGCCCGCCGTGGAGACCACGCCCGTGTCCATGAGCAGCACCTCGCCTCCCACCTGACCATCCACAAGGTAGGGCGGGGTGCAGGGCCAGCTGCTTGTGATGCCGCCACGCACATGCTTTCCCACACAATCTTTTCCATGTCTCTTACAGATTCGCATGCGGCCTGTGTGACGGTCTTGCACGATTGGCGCGCACCGATGGCTAGCGAGCTGCTGGAGCCTGTATGCCAAGCTAGCGGGACCAGCGCAGCCTGCCCTCCGATCCCACCTGGCGCAGGGCCCCCAGCCCATCCAGGCCGGGCAGCGACGGCAGCTGCTGCAGGTGCAGCGAGCCCGACAAGCGGCGCAGCGCCTGCAAGGGACACGGGTGTTGGTGGTTGCTGGTTGCTGGTTGGTGGTTGCTGGTTGGTGGTTGGTGGTTGGTGGTTGGTGGCAGCCCGACACGCGGCGCAGCGCCTGCGAGGGACACGGGACGGCGCCTGCGTCAAGGGGTGTTGGCATGTGGGGAGCGGTGCGATGTGAGCGGAGCAACGGACACGTGTGTTGGCGCGGTGGGCGGTTCAGGGAGCCGGACACGCGGCGCAGCGCCTGCGAGGGAGGGAAGCGGGTGCGTGGGGGTGGGGCACGTGGGGCGCCCGAGGAGCACTCGGCTGAGGGGCGCGTGCGTCGTGGGCGCCTGCGTCGAGGTTGCCGGACCGGCGCAGGAGGGGCGCTGGACCGGGCGGCTGAGCGGCGCGCCGGGGGGCTTGTTACATGGTGGGTGCGAGGCAACTGACACGCAGCACGAGGGTTGTTGGGGCCATCGGTACCGACCGGGATAGCTCTAGCCAGGCGAGAGGAGGCGGCCAAGTGGGGCCACGCAGCGGGGCGTTGCCTGCCCCGGCCCCAACCCGGCCCCCCCCCGTGGACATCCCACCTTGAACCCGGTCAGGTCTGCCAGCGCTGCGGCATTCTGTTTGGAGGCACGCACATGATACAGGCGGGCGGAGGAGCAGGAGTAAGGAGTGAGGGGTCAGGACCGCCAGTCAGGACCGCCAGCTTCTGCGCTTCCAGAGTATGGCCCCCAACAGGAAGCAGCATGCGCTCAGCGGTTATGCGTCACCTGCCGTGCCACTCGATGCATCACACCCCGCATCACTCGCCTGGATCCACAGGTCCGAGCTCACGACCGCCAGCGGCCCCAGCCCCGCGGTGGTGGCCAGGCTGTCGCAGTACAGTACGGCAAGGCTGCCCCGCACCAGCGACAGGCCCGACAGTCCCGACAGGCTGCGCAGGCGAGGCAGCGCCAGCAGGCTGAGGCCGCCCACGCGCTGAGGAGGCGGGGCGTGAGGAAGAGGTGAGCGGGAGCAGCGAGGGATGAGGCGCGGTGGCGAGGCAGGCGGGAGAGGAGGCACGGGGGCGTGGGGCTTTGAAGGGGCGTGGGGGATCGCTCGGGTTGGGCCAAAAAGTGGGGTATCGGACCGGACAGCAGACACATCTTACTCATATATAGTTCTACACCAACACCCATCACCAAACACACACGCGGGCCCCACCTGCAGCCCCTCCAGGCCCGCCAGTGTCTCCAGGGCGCTGCTGCCGCCTGGATCGCCCACCACTGCCAGCTGCCCGGCCACGGAGCGCAGCCCCGCCAGCGGCCACAGCCCCAAGCCCAGGTCCGAGCTGCACCAGATGAGGAGCGAACCGCTGCATACATGAGGCGGAAGGCAGGCGGGGCGAGGATGGGAATGGCGGAGGGCGGGGCGGAAGGCAGGTGGGCAGCTGGAGCGGAAAAGCGTAATCGAGTGGAGCCGCATTGGCAGGGAGCGGAGAGGAATAGGCAGAAGGCATAGGGATGCCGCGCTCGGTGAAGGCGGGGCGCCGCGCAGGGCTTACGTGACATTGCCGAGGGCCCGGGCCGCCTCGGCGCCGCCGTTGACCGTGTCGTACATGTTGATGAAAGTCACGAAGGGCTCCCGTACGTCGAGCTGCCGTATGATGCCGCAACGGCGCAGGGGTGGCGGGGCCGGGGCGTGGGCCAAGGCTACAGATATTCCTACTTTGACTTCGTTCTAGCTTACCATAAGGCTGGCCACACGAGGGCCACCTACCACGCCACCTTTGCATGATAGCCGGGGCCCAACCGGACCCAACCGGACGCTTAGCCTGTGTCCCCCGGGCGCGCCGCCTCACCCAACTAACCCCTCACGCACCCGGCCCGTGAACTGACTCCACATGAACTCCCGCAGCCAGGCGCGCACCGCCGCCCTGCGCACACACACGGCAGCGCAGCAGCGCAGGTACGTGCGTGAAGGGAGCCGCAGCAGCGGCACGGCGCGCTGGGTGCCGCTTCAGCTGAGCCAGCGCAAGGTCACGGCCACTCATGGGTCTAGCAGCTACGAGCACCGACCCGCGCAAGCGCCGTCGCGAGCGGAGGCCGCGCCGCCACTCACGGGGCGGGCTGCGGCCCCGAGTACAGCAGCACCACGGAGCGATCGGGCAGCAGCGCCGCCGGAGTAGCGGCAGCGGGCGCCGCCGCGGAGGTGGTGGCCCCTGCGGCGGCCGCCCGGGCGGCTGTGGCGCCGACGCTGACCTTGGGCGGCAGCTCTAGCCGCGTGTCGCCTGCTCGGCAGTGGCAAAACGGAGGTCAAGTGTGCGGTGGGGATAGGTAGTGGTTGTGGAGGTGGTGATGGTGATGGCGGTGCGCGGCAAATGACAGGGATATGTGGTACGACGGCCACAGCGGTGGAGTTGGGTTGCGCGTTGAGACATCGCCTCCGGCCGCTTGTACCTCTCGGGCGGCTAGCTGGCCCCGCTCCGCGCCGCCCTGCTGCCTGCGCGGCCCACACCACCGCCCCCGCAGCCGCCGCACCGTTGTTGACCTCGCTGAGGCGGCCCACGCGGGTGAGGGAGGTGAGCGGCAGCAGGTCTCGCAGCTTGCCTGGGGTATGGGGGCGGCGGGGCGGGATGCGGTCTTGCTTGTGGGTGGGGGCAGGGCACGGGTCATGCCGGCAGCATGTGTGGGGTGGGGTGGTTGCAGCAGCCTGGTGAGCCGCGGTGCGCCCAGTGTCCATTGCCGGCTGCTTTGGAACGGAACGAGAGCCCGATAGCTACGTGCCGAGAGCGCTTGGCCTGCAGCACATGCAAACCCGGCGGCGTCCGTCCTATCGCACCGTTGCCGGTGGCGGTCAGCGTCCCCGAGACGGAGGTGAGTGCCTGTGTGGGGCAGCGGGGCAGCGGGGTAGCAGGCGAGGCAGGGGCCGTCGGCGCAGTCCCACGGAACTCGCTGCCCTGCCTGCCTCACACAATCAAGTCCACCACCGCCGTACATCCACGTCCGCATCCACGTCCACATCTGTGCCTACCCCCAGCCCCCGCACGGCGGTGAGCTCCATGTTTGACAGCAGCGCCAGCTCGCCCACGGCAGCCAGCGACTCCAGGCCGACCAGCGTCTGAGCGAGGGAGGGCAGGGGCGGCGGGCGCGTCATCAGGGGGGCGAGGGCGTGGGGGCATCCTTCGGCCCGGGCTCCCCCCTGCGTCCATGATGTTGCCCATGCCCGCCTCACCTGCTGCCCCCCTCGCCTGCTGCCCCCTCCCTGCCCCCTGCCCCGGCCTGCCTTGAGCCTCGCGTTGTTGGCCAGCACCAGCCAGCCGGGCAGCTGAGCCAGGGGGCCCAGCCCCGATAGGTCGGTGAGGGCGTCCAGGTTGTAGAGCAGCAGTGAGGAGGCGGACTGGGGGCGGAGGTTAAAGGGGGGGAAGAGCGGGGGAGGGAGCGAGGAAGAGCGGGCAAGGAGGGCACATGTCAGCACGCAGCAATAGTCGATTATGCCCTTGGGATGGGCCGCTATCGGCACCACGCACGCCGTGCGCTCCCGCCGTACTGGCGGCCGTGCCAGGGTTGGCAAGCCAGGATACCGCATAATACACATCGTAGTCCATACCGACGTTTGCGCCTTCTGATGCATGCAACACAAGGCATATACCTGCAGCCCTGACAGGAAGCTCAGGTTGGTGACGCCTGCCGCGTCGAGACCGGCCTGCGGGTGACAGGACAGGGCAGGCAGCAGGGCAGCGGGCTCGTGTGCGGTCCGGCATTTTTGGCTCGCCCGCTGGCCCCTTGCAGGCGCATGTTCTGTGCCGTTGTGCAGAGCGGTTGCGCCGTGTGGACCCCCTGGCCTCCTGCCGTACACCGTACCTTGCCGTACACCAGGACCGTGCCGCCCACGACCGCCAGCGACGACAGCGCGGGCCCGGCGGCGGCCGCCAGCGTGCCGTTGTCCCACACCAGCAGGCTGCCGGGCAGCGAGGTCACCTGTCGGGGGGCCGGCGGCCGGACATACCTAGTGCTGCTCACGGTGCTGTAAGCAACACACGGGCTCACCAAAACCCAAGACTGTCAACACGGAAGGGCCCACATGTCCCTCCCACACGGGCACACGGGCGTACGTCAACACGTGACGTTGCAGCGGTGACCGGTGACACCGCGTCTGCACCTGCCGCGCCGCCCGCAAGTGCCGCTCGTGCCAAGCATGGGTAGGTGTCCCAGACAAAGCAAGCCCTCCTGCGCCTGCCTCTGTTCCTCACACGGGCCTCCCCGGTAGGTGTGCCCCGCTCACCCCCGCCAGCGAGCAGTCCGCGGGCGCCACCCCGGGGTCCACGTCCACGTACGCCACCTGGCCCTCCGCCAGGGGCACCAGGCTCCGGTACGCCAGCGGCAGCGCGGCGGCCACCTGGTGGGCGTGTGTGTGTGGGGGGTTGGGGGGGGTGGGGTGGAGGAGGGCAGGGCAGGGCAGGAGAGCGCGAGGCGCGCGCCGAGTTGGGCTCGGCAGCAGCAGCAGCAGGCCGGAGGCGAGGCCGAGCAAGCAAGTGGGGGCGGCACAGTGTGCTGAGGGCGGGCTTGAGCACCGCAGCGCCGCAGCCAGGGACAAAGGGGGGCTGGCGACAGGGTACGGTGGGGGCCAGGTGGCGGCGGGCGGTGCTGTGCGGGGGCCCACGCCTGCCAGGCTTGGGGGCTGAGCCCGAGGACAGGCCGCGGAGGACAGGCCGCGGCTTGTCGTCGCGGGCCACGAAGGCAGGCCGTACTGCCCACGTGTGTGGTCACAGGGGGGCGCTGCCAGCCATACTATGCAACACTATGGCGGTGGTGGGGATGGCGGTACAGCTCCGGGACCGGGAGAGGCCACCCATGGCGGCAGCACCTCAGGCAGGTAGGGCTGGCCCCCGGAGCCGCTGTATGCCACAACCGTGGCTGCGGACAGGCCTGCGGGGAGGGAGGCAGCGAGGTGGGGGCGGTGTGGGAAACTTGTGTTCATGGTGGCGTGCGAGGCAGGGCCGCCGCCAGGGTGATGCGGATCGGGGGGCCGCGCCCGTGGCCGGAGCGAGGAGAGCATGACGCGCAATGTCAGCTCGAGGCCGCGCAGCGGCAGACGCTTTCCTCGCGGCATTCGCACCCAGGGCTGTCAATGACACCAGCCAACATGCTGCCCCCGTCCAACCCGTGTAGCCCCTGTAGTTCTCCTGATGGCATCTCTTGCACGGTCCGCTAGCGGTTGCCTCCCTCTGAAGCCCCCCACCCACCCAATCCAACTCACACCCCGCGTCCTGCAGCAGAGCCCGGCGCGGCGCGCCACCGGTCGCCGCCGCCGCGACCGCCGCCGCCGCAGCTAGGGCCGCCGCCAGCGCGCCCGCCAGCGCGGCCGCGCGCCGGCCGCGAGCTGCGGCGGCGGGTCGCCCCGAGGAGGTCGCCGCTCGGTCGCTGGCGCAGGACGGCCGCCGCGCCCTAGCCATTACGTTAGAGGTGTCTGGCTGCTTGCGGCCAAGGACTACCACCGATCCAGGTGGCCACTGGGGCGAAGGTGCGGCGTGGTGGGTCAGCGCAGTCAGGTGGAGGTCCCGCGCTTGCGGAGCTGGCGTTCGCGGATGCGGGTCGGCGCTCGAGGTTGCTGCAGCCGCTGCCAGGAGGCGCTGGCCAGGCGGCTTGTTCGCTGTGATGCGCTTAGAAGACCTGGTGTATGCGATGAGCATGAGCGCGTCTTGGGCGTCGTGTAGGCGTTGGCTGCCGGGCAGCTTGACAGCTTTCATGCCTACGCGACTACTCGGCACATGGGCACGTGCCGCCCGGGCCCCCCTGCCCCGCTCCGGCGGGTACGTGCCCCGTCATTGCTCGACCATCATACCCGCCGCAAATCGTAACTTGCCCACTGCCTATGCTTATCAAAGTAGCTGTGAAGCACACTTGTTTTGCGGTAATTGCGCATTGAAATCGTCCCTTCCTGACCTTGCGCTTTTAGACTTCGCTTGCGTGTCACACCGTTACTTACCATGGCAGTTTGGACGTAATATCACTGCAAGCAGCGCCTTGTGCGCCGCAGGCATAGGGCTGTGCGCGCGTGCGACACTCTTGCGCTCAGCTTGCGTTACTACCATCTTCGCTTGTGATAACTGAGGAGTTCTGCAAGGCGGGGGGCACTGGGTAAGCGACTTGAGTGCACGAGTCCGCGCTTCCGGACCTCGCCGTGCAAGCTTCGCAGCTTCACCGTGCCCCGCGCTCAGCAGCTATGAGAGGAACCGCCCAAACAGTCACACCTACTCCCAGCTTCAGCCTCATACCTATCCATTGCCCGGAAACCGGCTCCCGCTGGCGTCTCCCGCCATCCCATCCGCCGCAGCGCCCCGCCCGCTCGCTGCGATGGCGGCCTCAGAGGCGCGCATCCCAGAGCTCCTGGACACAATTGTTACGCTCTCCAAGCGGCTGGTGGCGACCATCAGCCGCGAGCCCAAGGACGGCGACGGCCAACGCATCCTCAACGACTTGTCCGCCGCCCGCGCGGCCATCGGCAACCTCCTCGATTTCTTCAATGACCCCAACACGCCCGTCA
>BDDC01000219.1:9550-22438 GCA_001662425.1 Chlamydomonas sphaeroides | reverse complement strand
GGGCCGGCGCTGGCGCTGCGTGCCGCCCCCCGCCCTCCCGCCCCCAGCCCTGCTGCGTCGCTGCCCCCCCCTGCCACGTCCCGAGCCACTTGCCCGCACCCACCCCTTCGTCTTGCACCTGCCGAATCTAGCCTGAACCCTCCTCCTCCTTTCCCTTCTTCACCCCTATCTGTCCTTCTTGCCCGCATCAGATCTGGGGCCGCCGCGCGCACCGAGTGGCCGCGCTGCAGACGTTCGCAGTGTCGCAGCGGCTGGCGGGCGGCCCCTACTGCCGGCGCTGGGGCTCCGCTCCCGAGCTGGTGCTGCAGCTGCAGTATCTTGGGGCGGGCAGCAGCATGCTGCTGGGCAGCCTGGTGTACCACCTCATGGTGGGGCGAGGAGGGGAAGGGGACGGGGACGGGGAAGCGTGTGTGTTTCGGGGGAAGGGGGCGGGCAGCGCTTCATGGGCCAGCCAAGGACGCGACCTGGCGCCATGGTCCCAGTGTGCGCCCTTCTGAGGCGTGTGCTACCCTTCCTTCTCCATGCCCCTCCCCTGCTACCAGGGCTGCTCCGGGGACGCCAAGGCCGGCGCCCTGGGCATGGAGGTGATGCACCACCTGATGCGGATGCAGGTGGGGCCAGGCAGGGGAGGAGGGAGGCAGGGTGGGGGCAGGCAGGGCAGGAGGCGGGGAAGATGCGGGCTGGGGGCTTTGCGTGTGGCGCTTGGCTTGGCGTGGGGCGAATCGGCGCAGGGGCCGAGCATGAAGGTGATGCACCAGCTGATGCGGGTGCAGATGGGGGAAACGAGGCAAGGGAGGGGGGGAGGCAGGGTGGGGGCAGTGGGCTGGGCGGGTGGACCTGTTCATCGATTAGAGCAGGGGCAGGGCCTGGAGGCGGGCAACGGGCACCGTTAGGGGGCGGCGAGGCGTGTGAGGCCGCTGGCGCGGTCGCTGGCACGGCGGGCGACGCTAGCCTGGGTTGGGGGACAGCAGGCTCGGAGGCGGCGGCCAAACCCTTTGCCATCGCCAAGACCTGTGCTCATCCGGCCGCGTGACCCCAACCCCAACCCTATCCAGGTGCTGGAGTCCTTCTCGGGGCTGCTGGCGGAGCCCGGCTCCACGGAGCGAGCGCACGGCATCGACCCGGCGCAGCGGCTGCAGTGCGTACGGCAAGGCGCGCAGTTCACACTGGACGCCGCGCTGCAGGTGGGGGCCGGGCGGCAGTGGCGGGCTGCGTGGCTTGGGCCTTGCGTGTCGCGCATCGCGGCCGCACCAGCCATGGCCGCCGGTCCGGCCCTGCACGCGGTGTGCGGGCGTTGGACTGGGCTGGGGCGGTTCTGGCCTTGGAAGCCCCCTCGGCCCTTGTTCCCACGCGCCTGCTGCCTCCCTCCCTCCCACCCCTCTCCAGGCTGCGGGCCTGGCTCTGGGCTACCGAACCAAGTGCGGCGGCTGCAGCAGGGAGGGCTGCGGCTTGGCGGACGAGGTGCACACGGTGAGGCTTGGGCAGGACGGCACCGGCAACTGTAATCAACTGAACCATAGTTTCATCATAGCCGCATGAAAGTCCTCCAAGCAAGATTGCGACCTCGGGCGCGGGGGCCTGGCGGACGAGGCTCACACAGTCAGGCGTGGGCAGCTTCGTGCAGCTCCCCCAGCGCCCCGGGCGTACCTGCTGCCGCCCCCAGCTCCCCAGCGGCCACCGCGTGCATCGTCCTCACCTTCCACCCCTCTCCAGGCGCTGGAGCGGTCCCAGATCTTTGAGCACCTGGCCGCCAGCATACTGCGACACGCCGCCACCGCGCGCGAGGGGATGGCCGCAGCGGAGGACGCCGCGCAGACTGCGGCAGCGGCAGGCACGAGTGCCGCCAGGGATGGGGCTGGGGCTGCGAGTGTCGCACCCGCCGCTGCCACCGACGGGCCTGCGACCCCGAGTCCGTCCCCAGCAGCCGACGCGGCCGCCCCTACAGCCGGTAATGGCGCCGCCGCGGCAGCAGCACCGGCGGTACCTGCGGCCGGCGACGCAGCGGCCGCCGGGCCCTCGGCTGCTGCCGCTCCGGCAGGCGCCTCTGTACCAGCTGCCGCACCCACCACCCCCGAGGTCGCTGCAGCGGCTGCCGATCCCGCCGCCACCGCGGCCGACGAATCCGCCGCCGCCACCACTGCCGCCGCGCTGGCCATGATCAACCAGCCGCCCGAGCGCCGGCTGGCGGCCGCCGCTGCTGACGCGCGCTACCTGGCGGAGGCGGGGCTGCTGGCGGTGCGGCAGCGGCTGGCCAGCCGGCAGGCGGAGCTGGGGCTGCTGGCGAGGGTGGCGGCGGGGCCCGCTTGGCAGTATCTGGTCTCGGAGCAGGTGGGGCGCGGGCCTGATCAGTTGGCATTGGATCCGGTGGTGGCTGGCGCGTGGCTGTTCCGGGTCCAGCTGTCCACACATACCCTGCCGCACCCGCCGCCGCCTCGTCCGACCGCTGCCGTACATCCCGCCGCCGCCTCCAACCCCAAACACGCAGGTGGTCCAGATGCTGGCGGCGGCCGACGGCGGCCCGCTGTGCGGCCTGGCGCCCGACCGCTGCCTGCTGCCGCTGCTGCCCGCCGTGGAGGAGCCCAGCCTGGCGCAGCTGCAGGAGCAGGCAGCGGGCAAAGCCGGGGGCGCAGGCGCCGGAGCCGGCGGAGCAGCAGCCGGGGCGGCGGCGCCCTCCTGGGCAGCTCCAGTGGGTACGGGGGCCGGACCCTCAACCCCAGCGGGCGCTGGTGCAGGCACGTCGAAGCAGCAGCAGCAGCAGCAGCAGCAAGCCGGCGGCTCGGGACCCGCCGCAGGCGGCGGCGGCGGCGGGGCCTCCTCAGGGCCTGATGCGGGGGCCGGCCAGGCGGGCGCTGCGAGCAGCAGCCGCGTGGAGGGTGTGCTGGCGGACAAGATCAGCACCGCGGGCGTGAGTGCGGTGGAGCGCGAGCTGCAGGGCGTGCTCAACACGGCCTTTGCCGAGGTGGCGCTGGCCACGTGGAGCGCCTGGTACGACAGCAAGCAGGTGCGTAAGGTACCGTACGGTACGGCTGGGAGCGAGTACGGCGGGCGGGAGCAGGGGCACGTGGTGCGTGGGAGAGATGGCGTTGCGGCTGTCGCTGCGTGCGCCTGGCCTGCGTGGAGGGTGGACCAGCCGCTGCCCGCCCTGCTGCAGTCCTGCGCCTCGCACCCCTCGTTACCCCCGTTTGAAAGCCGTACTGCTCCGTACGTGTCGTACACCGCAGGTGCGGCAGCGCGAGCAGCTGGCCAAGCAGGTGCGGCAGGAGGATGAGCAGGCGGCCGCAGCAGCCGCCGCGGCCGCCGCCGCCGCCGAGGAGCCTGTGCCCGCGGCAGAGGCCGGGTCTGCACGGCCGCAGGCCGCCGCCGAGCCCTCACCGGCCGCCGCGCGCGCGGCGGCGGACGCGGCCCTGCTGCGGCACCAGGCCGCGGCGCCGCTGCTGGGCCCGCGTCAGGTGTACGCGCTGTGCATGCGCCTCGCCGATAACTGCCTGGCCTCGGCGGAGTGCTGGAAGGAGCGCCAGCCGGAGCAGCCCGAGGGCGGCGGCGCCGCGGCAGAGCCCTCGGCCGCCGCCAAGCCGCAGACCGGCCGCCAGGCCCCAGCCGCCGCCGCAGCGGCGCCGGTGGCAGTCGACGCCGTCGCCACCATCACCCCGGTGGCGGCGCCGTCGGTGGGGCGCTCCGCAGAGGAGCCGGCCGCGGCGGCCGCACTTGCGCCGGCGGCGCCGCTGCGGCCGCTGGTGCCCGAGACCGAGTGTGTGTCGCTGGCGCTGGCGGCGCTAGAGTGCGCAGCGCAGGCAAGCCGCCACACCGCACTCGTCAAGGCCCGGGCCACGGAGGCCGCCGCCGCCGCCGCCGCCGCCGCCGACCGCGCGGCCGCGCAGCCGCGCCGTAGCCCTGGCGCGCCGCAGCGCGACCCGGCCCTGGACCCGGCCTCGGAGCAGCAGGACAGCGGCGAGGGGGCAGCCGGCGAGGGCGAGGGCGAGGGCGAGGATGAGGACCCGCCGCGGACGGTGATGGAGGCGGCGCTGGAGGGCCTGGAGGGCCTGGAGGAGGAGCTGGACGACGCCTTCGACGCCTACGGCACCACCTACTCGTGCCTGCTGTCCACAGCGCTGGAGAGCAGGGCGGCGGCGGCGCGGCGCCTGGCGCCGCCGCGGCCTGCGGCTTGGTGGCGGTCGGCGGTGGCTGCGACGCACCTGGCCGTTAGCCGCGGCCTGACGGACGCCGCGGTGTGGGAGGACGCGTGCCGGCTGCGGCTGCTGCGGCTGCGGCTGCCGGCGCTGCCAAGTGCGTGGGCTGAGGGTGCGGGTGGACGGGGGGTGGGATGCCTCTGAGTGTGTCTGAGGGGCGACGAGGGAAGCCGCGGGGCGCCGAGGGGAGCTGCGGCCTCCAGCGCTGCCGGGGGGAGCGTGTGCGGGCTGCGGTGTTGGCGTCGGGCAGAGGCAGGGCGGCGGCCGAGAGAAGCTGGCGGGCCCCAACACAGCCCCGACGTGATGTGGGTCATGTGGGTCATGTGGGTCATGTGGCTGCCGCAGCGCGAGCCTGCAGCCAGTGCGGCTCGCTGCACACCGGTACGCCCGCAACATGCCCCCGTCATGAGCACACGCCATGGCCGAACGCTACCCTGCCCCTCCGCAGCCGACCTGCCGGAGCAGCCGCCACCTGAGGTGGCGCGCGCGCTGGCCGCGGGCATGCTGCCGTGCCTGGAGCGGATGCTGCGGCGGGGGGCCACGCGCCAGGTGGGGGCAGGCGGCGGCAGGGGATTGCGGGGCAGCCTGGGGAAGGGGCGCGGTGGTGGAGCCCTCGCGGTGGGGCTTGCCGGGGCCGACGATTGTGACGTCCCGCCGGGTGGAGCCAGGAGGCAGCGGGGTGGAGCCAGGATGGGTGTGTGTTCGTAACAATCAACATAGCCCGACACACAATGCCCTGGGGGATTGGCATATCAGCCGTGCGACAGGCAGGCAGGGATGCGGCCAAGAGCGGTGTGTGTGTGTGGAGCCAGGAGGCAGCCGGGTGGGGCCAGGATGGGGGTGTGTGTGGAGCCAGGAGGCAGCCGGGTGCGGCCGGGGGGGCCGGGGACTTGCGGCGGCAACGGCAGCAGGCCAGTGCCGAGCTAGGGGCGGGGCGTCGGTGCCGGTGCGCTGGCGCGTGCCAACGCTCCGTGAGGCGCGCGGGGCAGGGCGTTGCTGCCCCTAATCCTCACCCGCTCCGCCTGCCGTGCCGCCCCTTCCTCCCTGCCCTCGCTCCAAACCCCAACCCCCCAGTCTACCAACTCGTTCCGGGTGGACTCGGTGGTGGGCGTGGTGCTGGCCTGGCCGGGCCTGGGCTGGCTGCTGGCATACGGCAGCCCGCAGGGGGGCGCCGCGCTGCTGGCCAGCGTGGGCAAGCTGCTGAGGCACCAGGTGCTGTGTAGAGGGGGCCGGGAGGGGGAAGGGGTTGGGGCGGGGAGCTGCAGCAGACGTGTGTGTTTTGGGTTGTCCGGGTTGGGACCGCGCTGCTGGCCGGCGTGGCCAAGCTGCTGCGGCACCAGGCGGCTGGGTGGGTGTGGTTGGGTGTGGGGGCGGGGGCACATGGGGCGGAGATCCTGTCTAGGGAGTGTGTCGAGCGCCCAGTGACATGGGCCCGGCCCCTGCTCGATGCAGCCCCAGCCGCCGCCTGCCCACCGCCCGCCCTCCCGACGTCCTTTGCGTGCGCCCGCTCGCTCATCCCCTCTTAGGTCGCCGAGGCCGCCGCAGCCGCGGCCGGCAAGGCCGGCGGCGCCGCCTCGAGCGACGCGTGGCGGCTGTGGGAGCCGGTGTGCCGCCTGGGCGAGCGGCTGCTGGCGGGTGGCGTCAGCATGTGGGCCTGGCTGGAGGAGGTGCTGGCGGCGGAGGAGCGGCAGCAGGCGGAGGGGCAGCAGCAGCTGGCGGAGGGGCAGCAGCAGGCGGAGGGGCAGCTGGGCGGGGCAGCCGGCTCCAGCGGCGCGGCGGCGGGCGGCGGCGGGGCCGGGGCGGAGGCGGCGGAGCGGGGCTATGTGCCGCCTCTGCCCCGCAGCGCCGCGTCCCGGCAGCTTGCGCTGCTGGTGGGTGCTGTGTTGTGCTGTACTGTACCGTACTGTGTTGTACTTGATCGTACTATGTTGTGTTGTACTGACCTGTGTTGTACCGTACCCTGCTGGCTGTCGGATGGGTGGCGCAGCTGGGGCCGGGGCGCACGGCTGCCAGAGGGGTGGGGCGCACCAGCGTGCGCCAGCGTGCGCTGCAGCTTCGTGGCTTGCGGCGAGGTGGGTGTGTAGATGGGCTGGGGCGCACAGGGGGCATGCAAAGGCACGGGGCACGCCTCCCGGTGGGCGCTGCTGGGTGCCGCGCCGGCCGCGGCCCCCTCCGCCCACCCGGCGCCTCCCACCTGCCTCCCACCATCCGCGCCCCACGCCACTGCCTCCCCCGCCTCCCCACTGCCCGCCTGCAGCCACCCAGCTCACCGCCGCCATGGCGCTGCGCCGTCCGTTCCTGTCGAGTGTCATGCTCCTCGCCCTCTGCCCCACTGCCCACCCCGCCTACTGCCCACCCCGCCCACTGCCCACCCCCCCCTTCTGCCCAACCCGCCTACTGCCCTCGCCCGCCTGCTGACTCCCCACCCCGCCCTCGCCCGTCTGCCTCCCCCGCCTCCCCACCCCGCCCTCGCCCGCCCAGGTCACCGCAGCCACGGCGCTGTGGCTGCCCTCGCTCTCCGACCTGGCGCGCGGCCTGGCGGCGGGCGGCGGCTCCCTCATGGAGGGCAAGGACGCCATGGGGCTGGGCCGCGTGGCCGTCAACTGGGCCATGGCGCTGGTGCGGGCAGTCACCCTGGCCACCAAGCGCGCCGCGGCAGCGCGCGGCGTGGCCCAGGCCGCGGTCGACGCCGGCGAGGCATCCCTTGCGGAGCGCACCGACTCGGCCGCGGCCATGGAGGACATCGCAACGCGCGCCGCCGCGGCGAGCTCAGCCGAGGAGGCGGCCGCGGCCGAGGCGGCCGCTGTGGCGGCGGCGATGGCTGCCGCAGACCGGAGCGCGCGGTGCGAGGATCAGCACGCGCGCTGCGAGTTGGCGGTGGCCACGGCGCAGCACTACGACGACGTGGCGGAAGGCTACCGGGCGCTGCTGTTCGGCGGGGTGAGCAGCCTTCGCGCAGCTGCTGCAGGGCTTTGGCCGCAGCGGCCCCCGCCGCCGCCGGCCCTTCCGCTTCTTGCTGGCCCCCTCTGGCGCGGTACAAGGTGCGCATGTGACAGCCCGCTTTGCCCTCACGGGTAC
Source organism: Chlamydomonas sphaeroides (assembly GCA_001662425.1). NCBI lineage: Eukaryota > Viridiplantae > Chlorophyta > Chlorophyceae > Chlamydomonadales > Chlamydomonadaceae > Chlamydomonas > Chlamydomonas sphaeroides. The sequence goes on along the minus strand of BDDC01000219.1, from coordinate 15,173 downwards.
ATCCCCGCGGGCCCCAGGTGCGCTACCCGGAGCTGCTCGAGGGCTTTGGCCGCAGCCTGCTTGGCAGCTGGCTGCCGGGCGGCTCGCTGCGCAACACGGCGCCCATGGTGCGCAAGGCCATGCAGCAGGTGAGGGGTGGAGGTGTGGGGGTGGGGACGGGGCTGGGGGTTCGGCTGGGTTCGTGTCACGGCACGGCGCCCATGGTGCGCAAGGCCACGCAGCAGGTGGGAGGGGGGAAGGTGTTGGGTGGGGCGGGCTGGAGGCTGGGCTTGCAGCAGGCCGCCGGGCGCTCCGGCTCCGCTCCGCCGCATCTTACCCGGCTCCTGCCCCCTGCAGGCTGCTTGGCCGTTGCCTGGCGCCGTCAGCTCTGTTCCGGGGTCGAGACCCTGACCCACAACCCCGAGCCCCTGCTTACACGGCCGCAGGTGGAGATCCTGCGCCAGACCATCGCCAGCCAGCACGCCGAGGTGCTGGCCTCGGCCACAGCGCAGCTCATCGAGGCCTTCCCTGCAGAGCTGGCCGCCGAGCTGGAGGCCCAGCGGCGCGCCGCCGCCTCCCGCGCCGCGCTGCTGCGGGAGGCGCTGGCGACGACGGCGGGCGGTGGCGGCGGCAAGGACGGTGCCGCCGGGAAGGCGGCCAAGGCCAAGGCCGCCAAGGATGGCAAGGAGGGCAGCGGAAAGGGCGGGGGCGTGGCGGCTGCCGCCGCAGCGGCGACGGAGCCGCCGCAGGAGCAGGCGCAGGCGCCGCTGATGGAGGTGGTGGAGCGGCTGGTGGGGCCCGGCGGCCTGCTCAAGCGCCCGGCGCTGCTCGAGCAGCTGCGGCGGCTGGTCGAGGAGCACGGCAGCGACGGTGGCGGCACCGCCGCCTGCGGCGCCGCGACGCTGGCACCGGCAAAGGCCACCGCAGCGCAGCCCGAACGGTGCGCGCCGCTGCTGCCGGCTCCCGCGGCGGCGCTGGCGCTGCTGCCGCGCTGCTGCGCGCACCCGGGCTGCCGCGGCCTGGCGGGCGACAGCGAGCTGGGCCTGCCGCTGCAGGTGTGCCGCGGCTGCGGGCGGGCGTGGTACTGCTGCCGCGAGTGCCAGGTGGCGCACTGGCGGGCGGGGCACAAGGCCCAGTGCGGGCCCGGCAAGGACGGCGGCAAGAAGGGCGGCAAGGAGGGCGGCAAGGAGGGTAGCACATGCTAAGGAGGGTGAAGGCAGGGGCGGGCGGGCTGGTGGGGGCTTGGTAGGGAGGCGCGCGGTGGCGGCGCGGCAGGCTGGCTGCGCGCTCTTGGGGTCTGGCAGCGCGCGCATACGTGGGGGCAGGGCGGGGCACCACTGGCGCGCCCGTCGGCGAGCGAGCAAGCGAGCGAGCGAGCGAGCATTGCGGCTGGCTGGGGCGCGCGAGCTGTGCATACTTGCGGTGTCGGTTTGCGGGATGGTGGCGTGCGATGGGTGGGTGGCAGCTGTGGCGGCCGTGGGCGGCGGGGATGGCTGGGATACGCGTGCGAGGGGTGGGTGCGAAGGGCCGCGCCGCGAGCGGCCGTTTGCCGGGGTGCGTACATGTGGGGCGGATGCCGTGCCGTGCGTGGGGGCGGCACCGGCGCCTCCCCTGCGGTTGAAGGTGCCTCGCGGGCGCCGCCCTGCCTTGCGCCTGCGCGGCTGGCTGCCTGGCTCCACGTGGCAAGCGCTGGCGGAAGGCAGGGGCAGGCTCAGCAGCAGGCTTTCGTGCATGCGTTGGCCTGCGGTGGATGCAGCCCAAGAGGCTGTACGGTAGCTAGCATAGGCAGGGTCATGTAAGATGCGGAACGGCTGCGACCATGTCTGCCGGGGTGGCAGCTTCGTTCCAGGGCATCTCCTGCTCTCCCCTGGAGGCTTAAGGGAGGCTCCTGCTGCTGCAGGGCGGTGGGTCAGGCGCAAGCACGCAAGATCGCCAGTGGAAGTGGTCAGGAGGTGGGACCCGGTGGGTGGGACTCCTGTCATCCTCCTGTTCCTGTTGAGAGCCGGCACCCCTAGGCTCACATACACGGGCAGCGCAGACAGTAGCAACCTCGGCAGCGACCTCAGGAGGCGGCTGCAGAGAGCTGCGAACAGGTGGTCAAAGGGGTTCAATAGGGAGGATGGGTGCGGTGCAGTGCATACGCACTCCACTAAGACGCAGCGAAAGAAGCCAGCCTCTTCCAGCCTGTCAGGGGCATGTCGGACCTAGCCGCTCGTCGTCGCCATTTGCAGGAAGGCTGGCAGGGAGGTGGGACTGACCTTACTTCGAGACCATGCGCGTATTGTGTTGTATGGCACCCTCTGTATGGCCCTCTACCTCTCGCTGCGGCTCTGCGCAGCGCGCTCCAGGCAGACTATCGATTCCAACCGTTGTCGACTTGTCGTCCTTGACTTCCCTCATGCATACATAACACAACGTTGTTGTTACCGATATAGCTGGAATCCTCCGTCATGCTCTCGCTCAAGCGCACCGCGGCTCTGTCACCTCGGTCTGGCGCGGCTCGCCGAGCTGCTGCGCCTCTGGCCGTGCAGCAGCGGCGTAAGCTAAGCGTAGTCGTCGCTGTCTCAGCACACGAGCCGGGTAGCGCTTCGGAGCAGCAGGTGTCTCGGCGCGATGCCCTCGCCGCGCTTTCGATGGGCTCCTTCGCGGCAATTGCCACGGCGATTGCGCCGCTGTCAGAAGCTGCAGGTGAGCCTTCAGGGGGCAGCGCTGAAGGACTTTGCTCATGCACCCAGCTCGTTCGATTTGCGCACGGCTTATTGCACGTCTCGGGGCTTCTTGCTCGTCATCAGATGCAATTGATAATAAGATGATCTCAGGCCGCAATGCAGTGCACACTGGGTCAACCGCTTGGCACACTTTGTGCCTTCCGGCAGCTTCCGGCGGCAAACCCTGGCATGCCGGCTTCCGGTGCGTCATCGCACATGCCCCGTACCTCTCAATCGTAATCCTACCTTTGAATCCAAGCAGTGGCGCCCGCGGGGGAGGTGGTGCTCGGCACGTACGGCGCCTTTGGCAAGTGGATGGCATCCAAAAGCCCCGCCGACTTCACGGCACTGCTGGACTGCTTCAGCGATGACTTCGACTTCACCACGTGCGTACTCATAGTCGCACACAGGGAGCACAACAGAGGGGCTGCCTGGCCAGAGGAACAGCTGCCAGACGGAGGAATTATGAGTCCAAAGCAACACCTTCGTGCGCGGTCGTCTGGCAGCAGGCCTGTTCCTTGCATGCCCGTTGCCCCACGCGTTGCCCCACCGCCAAGCCATAACCTCTATGCCCACAGGCTGATCCACATCTTATAAACCCTTTTAAGCCCTGCGTTGCCGACCATGTTGTCATGCACGCTGTCCTTCGCCCGGCAACTAACCTTCCCCTGCCTGCTCCATCGCCCCGCCGTGCCTCGCAGGAACGTTAACGGCGGCTATGCCAGCAAGGTCAGCCGCCGGGCACTTTCAGACGGGAACCTTAATGTCGGCGTAAATAAGGAATGGGGTTACGGACGCGTCCGCAGCCGGGGCGCGGGAGGCGGCACGGCACGTACGGCCGGGCAGCGTGCGCCGCTGATGCGGCGCTGCTGATGAGGTGGTGCTGGCTGGGGCCTGGGCTTACCTACCAACCACTGTTCATCTTCACACGGTTTGGTCGGCACCTTGCTTGGGACACAAGGGCTCTTTTATGCACCACGGCCCACACAGCAGACACCGTGTTCTCACCCCATGGCGTACTCGTTGCGACTGAGCGAGTCGTGCTTGCTCCACCCGCGCCCCACGCCCAAAGCCACCGCAGCCTGGAGGCCACCCCGCTTCGAGCTGCCAACCCTGCCTGGCACGAACCTGGCTGGCACGAACCCCTCCTGGCACAAACGCATCACAAGCTCCCCCTTCGCCTCCCTCCCCCCTGTCAATCCCCGCCCACAGAGCAAGCGGGGCCTGGAGGCCTTCTTTAACTGGATGGGCAAGGCGCTGGAAGTTGACAGCTTTGAGCCGGTCAAGGTGCGTACAGTCGCTGGTGGATAGCGCTGGTGACCAGGCTTGCCCTTGGCTGGCTGCCGTGGAGCGGCGGTCAGCGCCGGCACGTGCCAGACCAGGCCCTACCTGCCACTGCGGCCCACCTGCAGCTGGGCCACGCCGTACATTCCGCCGTGCATCTCATGCCGTACTTTCCGTACACCGCAGGTCGTGGCCCAGGGCAGCGACGTAGCGGTGCTCATCCACGTCAAGGGCAAGGGCAAGGTGAGTGCGGAGCCACTCTTGGCAGCAGCAGCCGGTGGAGGCTTCCTCGCTGCTGTGTCCGCCGCGGTCCGCTAGCTTGCTTCAGCCTAGCCTGCTGTGGAGGCAGACTCCGCACATCGATTCGGCTCCAGGCGGCGTAATTGGGCAGCATCCACGAATACCGGCTGCCTGTGGTTGTAACGTGATAACCTTACCGGAGGACGACGAGGGCGCTTGAGCGGTGGTTGGCGGGCCCATGGACCGCTGGCGTTCAGTGCGTGTGTCTGCCTCCCTGCCCCGCTGCACGCCAGGTGACGGGCAAGGCCTTCGACACCCACTTCACACACTTCTTCACCGTAGACTCCAGCGGCAAGCTCTCCACCGAGAGGGTGCGTGCCGGGCAGCGGCCAGGGCAGGGGCGGCGGGTGCGTTCGCTGCGGGTGGGGCCCCGCGCACTCGACTTTGTCGACGCATCGCTTGCCGGCTCCCAAGCAAGCCAGGACGACGTCTCCCGGACGTACTCCTGCAAATAAAGCAGAGAGCTAATGGATGGGCGCATCACTGCTTTCAGCTGGTTGGCACGATTGGTAATGATGCCCCCCGCCCGTGCATGCAGGAGCTGTGGGACACCAGCGCCGTCGGCGGCGCGCTGAGCGCCCCGCCCTTTCCCAAGTGAAAGTCATGGCACGTGGCTGCTTCGGCCCCCACCACCTCGCTCTCACTGCATGTGCTCCGAACAGGCCCCAAGCAAGCGCAGTCCCGCTGCACATGAGGAGCGGCCAGCGCCGGAGCGCCGCCGTACTGTTTGCGTGTTAAAGGAAACGAGAAACGCGTGCGAAGGCGGCACGTGATTCTGCTGTGCGGCACTGGCTGGGTGCGTGCAGCGGCTGCATGTGGTCGCCTGTGGCCGTTGGCCGTTGGCCGGATGGGTTGCTGCCGCCGGCGGGCAGAGGCGGCACGAGCTGGCTGGCAGCGAGTTCTGGTCTGGCCGGCCCCAGCTAATGTGAAATGCATGGTGCGTCTGGTACGTACGCACGCTGGCTCGATCGAGGATGGCGGTTGGCGGTTCGCCGAGCGCATCGCACGGTACGGTACGCGGCATTGGCGCAGGCGCCTGGCAGGCCGGCAGAGCGGTGGCGAGATTCAGCCAATTCGTGCGCTGTGAATAAGCAGGTCCCAGTCACAAGGCCCGTTCGACGCACCAGCGGGCGGCATGGCGTTGGGTTTTGAAAGCGCGGACGTGCTGTTCCGCGCTTCCAGCCTCATGCTGCTGCTCTGCTATGCTGCTGCATCGCGCACGGACGGACCAAGTACGCCGGTACGGCTGCAGCATACGAGCGTTGCGTCGAGCGGGCAGCTGCAGCCTCCTGAGCAGCAACCTGGCTGGGGAGCTGAGGATGAAGGGGGCTGCAGCGGCCCCTACCTGCAGC
>BDDC01000218.1:33686-85614 GCA_001662425.1 Chlamydomonas sphaeroides | reverse complement strand
TGGGCGGCGGCGGCGGTGGGGGCGGCGGCGGGGGTCTGGGCGGCGGCGGCGATGGGGGGGGCGGCGGGGGGCTGGGCGGCGGGGGCCTTGGCGGCGATGGAGGATCTGCGGGGTCAGGCAACCAGCCACAGGCAGGCATAAGCCTCACTGAATCCAAGCATGTATAGCAGCAGCAGCTAGCGTGCCTAGCGTGTCCTATCCAGCGTGGCAGGGATCCCGCTGCCCTGAAGCATGCATGTATGCACGACTGCATAGACGGCTGGCGGCACGGCGGGCGGCCCTCGCACATACACCACCGCCTGCTCACGGTAGCACGTGTAATTCACACTGGTGTACTTCTTGACGTAAAGGCATGGATCTTTGACGAGCGGTCTCTCGCTACCCTCGGTTTGGTTGACAAGCTTGCAGGAGGCCCTGCACGAGTTGGGCTCCACGCGTCACGGCACCGGCCATACTGTGCAGCGCCCCAGGATGTCTCTCTCCTCTCGCTGGGGCTCGGCCTGCCGTGCGTGGCGAGCAGCGAGCAGCCCAGCTCGCGCGGCGATGCTGGCGTGCGGTCGATGCCGTGCATGCTCGCTCCCTGTATGTGCCCACTCGCTGCTGCTGCGCTCAAGCACGCACGCACCTGCCGACGCAGAGTGCCCTGACCGCTGCGGGAAAGTCAGTCGCATTGCATCCAGCTATGCTGCATGTGCAGGCGGTGGGGCACGTAGTGTTGCTTGTGTTGTAGAGCCTGCCGTAAAAAGCGCCGGTAATGTTGGTGATTGTTGCGCCGGTCTGGTTGCAGCTGAGCACCACAGGGTATGCGGCGTCAGACTCGCAGACGTCGCCGGTCCTGTACTCTGTGGGCTCGATCGGCGGGAGCGCGGTGCAACGGGTTTGGGGCATCGATACGTGTTAGTCGAGTTGCTACAGCAGGCCGCGCACGTAACATCTGCTGCGCTAGGAGCCCGCCGAGGCGTCTGCCTTTAACGAACATACGACCTTGTTCAGGGTAAATTTAATGAAAGGGATTTCTGGTGGTAGATATGGGTATGCTATGTACCGCCACACAGACACCTGGCCACAGCGTCACGCAGTTGCACCTCATGCCAACGAATGAATGCTCCATGTGCAGCAGCAGGTAGGCACAGCATCATGAAGCATCATACATAACAGCTGTGCGCAGGCAGGCCACCTGGCTGGCTAGCTGGCTAGGCCACAAACGCACCCCGTGTGCCAGACCACTCGAACGGGAAGTCTGCGTAAGCGTAGTCTGCGAGCAAGGGGCATGCCCAGCCACACAATGCAGGCATAGGCACAGGTGAGGTGGTCGCGAGCAGCAGTGCCGCCGACCTTACTTGCAGGCCTGCCTGGGGCCTGAGCTCTGGGCACGTGCGTCCCGTGCTACTGGTAGCTAGGGGCATGTGGGCGCCGTACGGAGGCGCCGCCGCAGCACAGCCCCTGCCGCTCCTACCTCGCGCCTGCCTAAATGCTGCTGCTCATGCCGGCCGGACGTAGCTTACTAGCTCGCTCACCTTGCAGCAGGCGCTGCTGGCCTGCTGTACGTGCGCTTCGCACCAGTCGCGGCGGTCCCAGACTGCCGTGCGCTGCTGGCCCCGCCGATGTCAGAGCGGTAGCATACCGTTGCAGCATCGCGGACAGCCCGCCGTCGGCGTCGTCCGAGCGCAGCGGCATAGTCCCAAACGCAGCAGCTGCTCCCGCAGGCTTGGCGGCGGCGCTAGCAGCAGGGCAGGGGCTCGCGATCGGCGGTGAGCCCTGTGGGGCGCACATGCGCGACTTTGCCAGCAGCGGGGCCGGCTCGCACGCGCTTGGCGTACGTGTGTGACATTGCTGGGGCGGGATGTACCCGCCGCACGCGCACGTGCTGCGTGCTCTCCATCCATCTAGCTAGCGTATCGTCTGCTGCGATGCGCACGGCCCGCTCGGCTGCGGATTGCTGGTAGAGCTGGATGGGATGGCTACGCAAGTGTCGACGGGGTGCCATGAGCTGATGCGCGGTTGTGGTACACGCGGGCTCGATGGGCGCATATGAGAACGAACGGGTAGGTAGAAAGGGGCAAGGGTGCGTCCCCCGCACGCCCCCCCCCCGCCTGCCCGCACGCCCGCCTGGCTAGCTTGTACCACTCGTCACGCATCGTGACAGCCGCCAAGCCGCACCGCACCTGAAACGCCTGCAGCCGCCGCCGCCGCGCCGCGCCGTCCCTGGGTGCCTCCTCCCAAGCTGCCACTCCAGCGACGATGTTGGCCAGTGTTTCGGCCTCCCGCCCATACGGCTGGCCCCACTCGCCTGCGCACGGGGCAGCAATGCGGCCCCGTGCTTGCGGTGCGCCAGGCGGGCACACCCGGCGGCGCATGCGGCTGCATGCGGGACGACGTGGGAGACGTGCGGGGCAGGGCGTGCACGCGCGGCGGGCACGCACATGCGGGCATCGCACGTGCGGCGGGCGCCGCACAACGGACGAATGCGTCCCGCCGCCGCCGCTGACCTGGAACCGTACCGCCGCAGGCCGCGCGGCTCAGGCTCTGCATAGCTACCGTGGCCTTGAGGGTGTTGTCGATGAGGCCCGTGTTGGCAGTGGGCTCCATCCTTATCACCGCGCCGCCAGTGTCGCTACGGGATGCAAGTCCGGGCAGGCACGTGCACGAGGAGCAGATGGATTACTAGATGGGTAGGCGTGCGCGTGCCGCATAGCAACGAAATCTCGGCAACGGCCGGCGCCTGCTGCTGCGTGCTCAGCCATCCAGCTTGGACTCACTCTACGGCGACAGCGAGGCACTGCAACTGCTCGCCCGCCACGGCCACGGCTGCTGTCAGCCAGGCGAACAGCCCCTGCAGCGTACGGCAGGCTGAGGCCGACGTGTTCTGGAGGCCGCCGCTTGCGAAGCCGGCAGCCAGACTGGAGTTCAGTGCTGGCAGTACGTCGCTGACAAGCAACTCCGCGGACAGGGTAAGGGAGGCGCAGTAGCGAGCAGCGTCGGGCGCCAGCCCTAAGCCCGCGAAAGCACCCGTGTAGTCCTGGGCGACCTGTGAGCCGGGGCCCTGGGAGGCGCCGAAGAGCTGCGCATAGTATGCAACAAAGGCATCGTCGAGCTCTCGCGCATTGCGGCGCGATGCCGGCGGCGTGACCGTGGTAGGGTTTCGCGTGGAGATCTCACGGGGGGCGGCAGTTTCCCTGTGCAGCAGGCGTAGGGTTTGGGCAACGCAGCAGTTTCCGCTCGACGACGACGTCATTGAGCAGGACCTCTATCTCGCATGCGTGCGTACGCATGCGGCTGCATGCTGAAGAGTGTTCGGCGAGCGTACCTGTGGCCATTGCCGCCGCCTGCCAGCGCCACCACAGACGACAATAGTGCAACGCTGCATAGAGCTAGCACAACCTCTGCTGACGGCCAGCGTGCCCGCATTCGCACGCTTGCTTGCTCGCGGTAGGTGCGGCGGCGGCACTCCTACTGTATGGAAATACAGCTGCAGAAGCGGTTCGGCACTATTTGCATGTGATAAGAATTACAAGGAGTATGCAACAGTGAGGCTTCTCGGCAAGCCTGTATGGTGCATCGACACCCGCCGCTGTTTCTTTCGTGCCAAGCAAGAGCGATATATCGGTGAACGCGTGCGTGTGTGCAGCTTGCATACTGCCTGCAATCGCGATTGTGAGGCAGTAGGCCATTCCAGGTAATGCATCCAGTTTGCACAGGACCCGGGGGACACATTTCGGCACGGTCCGGCTGTTTCCGCCCCTTTCCGCCCGCGGGCCCTGCTTGCCCATCGGAGATGCATCGGCCCATAGGCCGCCAGCTAGCGTATGTGCTCATGTGCATGCGCAGGGTAAGCAATGGCCGAGGCCAGGCACAGGCAGCTTTCAGGATGCGTCTGCAACGACTGCACGCAGGCGGGGGCGGACAGGAGGCAGGGGCGGGAGGCCCTGGGAGGGGCGGACCAAGTACGCACGAACCGGCGCCCAGTCCTCACAGACGGAGACCGTGTGTCATAGACAGCACATGTACGACCTGTGAGCAGCTCTGGGCTTCAGCAGGCCCTGGCTGGGAAACGCGAAACGTAGCGCAGGCATGCGTGTAGCCTACTTTGGCTGTGAAGGCAGGCCAATGTGACAGTTTTTTAAAGAGCTTTGACGGCAATCATATGTTAAGATGTTGAGGAAATCGGCATTTTCTTGCTGAGTTTCGGTTTCGGTCGCCGTGCTCATTCGTCGCCTGTACCTCGGCCGGCGTCGCAATTGATTTACCGGCGCTCATGTAAGGGACTTCTGCAGCAGCAAGGTCGCCACATCAGAGGGTGGGCATGCCATTGTCATTTATCCGCTGGTTACCCGCTGCACACAAATACTCTATTCTGAACCAGGCAGGAGGGGATGCGATACAATCCAAGGTAGACTCACAGTTTCAATTCTGCGGTTTCAACCCGTGAAGGGACTCATTCAATCTGGGTTGACCAACTCAATCCAAGGGGGCAGTACGCAGTGTCCCGCCAAGGCCCGCAGACCGGGCGGGACTGGCACCTCCCCCGCCCACGCACGCGTACGCCCACGCGGACATCCGCCACTGCCAGCCATGCGCCCTCCTGCCCAGGCAGGTCGCGGCACACGTAACGGCGGCTGCGTGCCGTTGCGTGACTACGCTCGCTCGCTCCCCCCTGCGTGCCGCTACGCCGTGGTAGCGGCGATGGATGACGCGAAAATCCGAGGGCGCAGCATTGCAGGCACTTCCATATTCTTGACTTCTTCTGTTGACAGCAAGCCCCCACGCCGCCCCAGGCAGGCAGGACCACGGCATGCGCTCGCGAAGCGCACGCCCACGCCCACGACGGCGCGCTCGCTGCCGTGCCTATCAAGCCAGCGGCCACACACGCCTAGTAAGCCCCACACCGCGCGGGGGCCACCCCACGTCACCTGCGCACGCCTCCAGCAGCACGCGCACCGCCGCAGGCCGCACCGCCACTACCATCTACCGGTACTAACGGGCGCAGCCCATCAGCCCGCCAGGGGCTCGCTGGCGGCCTAAGACGGGCACTGGTCCCGGGCTTGGCCAAACACAGACCGCTTCCGTTCCGCCGCCTCTCGCACACCCACGCCCCACGCATTCCGCACATCCCAGCATCGCCGCGCCCACATCAAGCCTCCTCGCCACAACCCCCGTACCGCACAGCCACTCCCGACCCGGCCTCCCTTCCCCAGTCACAGCCGGCGCCTAGTCCCGGCGGATGCGGTCGCCACGTCCGCCGCCGCCGCCGCGTCCGCCGCCGCCCGCTCCCCGCCCGCCTGCCGGCGGCGCGCTGCGCTTGGGCTGCACGTACTGCTGGCCCTTGTCGATGGTGGCCACCGCCCGGCGGCTGAGCGCCACCTGGGGCGGGGGCGGCAGGGCGGGTGTAGGCGTGGCGGGGGGAGCGGGGGATCGTGAGGGGGGAGCGGAGCACAGTCCCAGCAGTCCCATGCAGGCTGCCCGTTGCAGCCAGCAGCTGCGACAAGATGCGGCGGAGGTCACCCAGCTGCCCCAGACCCCAAGTGGGTGGCCTTGCACCCTCCGCCCCGCCGCACGCCACGCCCGACCCCGCACAGCATCCCTTCCCGCCCCTGAACACACCCCTCCTCGCACCTGGCCGCCCTTCCCCGCCCCCTCTGCCCCTCTCCCCACCCCCACCCCCGACCCTCCCTCCTTCCCTCCTGTCCCCCTTCCCCCCTTGAGCTCCCCCTTGCACTCCCACTCCCCCTCCCACTCCCGCCCCGCACCTTGCCGTTGTCGCAGGACAGCACCATGACGTCCACCAGGTCGCCCACAGCCACCGCCGCCCCCGGCTCAGTGACGGGCGGGTCGGCCAGCTCCGACACGTGCACCAGGCCCTGGTGGGGGAGGCCAAGGGGGAGAGCAGCGTGAGGGGGGTCTGGGGTGAAGTGGAGGTCACAAGGGGTGGCTGAGAGGCCGGCAACGGAAGGCAAGGCACGGCACGGCAAAGCGCTCCGACACGGGCCGCCTCCGGGATGCGGTCGTGGCCCCCGGGATGCGGTCGTGGCCCCCGCGGCCGCACCTGGCGGCCGGGGCAGATCTCCACAAAGCAGCCGAAGGCAGCCAGCGACACCACCGGCCGGCCGCTGCAAGGGGGCGGCAGGGGAGGGGACACGAGGGGCAGCCGTGGTCAGAAGCGCGGCGCCCACCTCTCTTACACTGGCCCCTGCCCTACCCGGCCCCCCCAGCACCAAGGCACCGGGCTCCGGGCCTTGACCCGCCAGCAGGCTGTCTTCGTGACTCAGCGCACGTTCACACGTCTACATGTCGTACTGCGACACCGCAGAGGCCCTGCGCCCACCGCATGATGGTGCCGGGCGCCGGGTCGTTGGCGAGCAGGTTGATGTACTCGGCGGCCAGCGCGGCGGAGGCCTCGGTGGGCGCGATGATGAGCGTCTGGGGGCGGGGGCGGTCGGGGGTTGTGCAACGGCAGCGATGAGAGCAGCGGTCGCTAAGCTGGGCGCGCTGAGCGGGGTGCGCTGCGGAGGCCATCACGCCCGGCCGCGGCCCGGGCTAGGCCGTGCATCACCGCCCGTACGGTGAGGTGCACGGCTAGCTGGACGGCAGCTGGCTGTGCCGTGCAGCTGGGGGGCACTCGCCGAGGCAGCGGCGCCGCCGGCCTGGCACCCTGCGCTGCACCCATGGCCCCCCCGCCAGCCCCCGCCGCACCGTGCCGTCCTCCTCAATGTCCACCGCGGTGGCGCCGCTCTGCTCACGCAGCAGCTTGATGGTGCGGCCGCCCTTGCCGATGATGTCGCCCTTGCGCGAAGGGTCCACCTGGGGGCGGGGCGGGGCGGGCACAGTGGGTTGGAGAAAGGAGGGCGTGGGGGTTTGCAGGACAGAGCAGGACGAGCTCCCTAACGGGAGCTGAGCGGGGTGGGGGCGTAGCTTATGCGTGCCCCTCCTGGACGCCGGGAGGGCCCGCCACCCGGACGTCCACGCCCCACGTGCGCTCTCCCAGCAGGGCCCCTACCCCCCACCCCCACCCCCTCCCGCACCTGCATCCGCAGCATGCGCGGCGCGTGCTTGCTGAGCTGGCGCGCGGGCGGCGGGCTGCAGCCCTCCATGGCGGCCAGGATGTGGCGGCGGCCGTCGCGGGCCTGGGCCAGCGCCGTGGCCATAATGTCCAGCGTGATGCCCTCCACCTGGGGGAGCGGGGGAGGAGGGGAGGGGGAGGAGGGGGGGGAGTGAGAAAGGGAGCAGGGGATGGCATTGGGCCGCAGCCCGAAGGTCAGCATCTGGACCTGGCGCAAACTCTGGCACGCTGCCGTACCCCTGCCCTGATGCCCCCAGGGCCTGGTAAAGATTCTCCACCACCCCCAACCCCGGAGCCCACGCCGCGGGTTACGCTACGGTTGCTGATTCGTCTGTGTTGGGGTCGGGCGCCTGGCGCTCGGGTCGGTTGGTGCTTGCACTGGGAACCTCCGTCACTGCTCTCGCAACCTATACCCAGTTACACCCATTCTATACCATGTTTGTACCATCCACCCGCTGTCATCTCCCGGCCCCCTTGCCTTGATGTCCATTTGGAAGGCGGTGATGGAGTCGTAGTCACCCGCCACCTGGGGGGCCGGTGAGAGGGTGGGGGAGGGCAAGGGAGAGGCGGGGCAGGGAGTCCGCAATGCCGCTGGTGCGCTCCACCTGCGAGCGCAACCGCGTGTTGCCCCAGCAGCCCCCCTGCATGCCAGCGCCTGCTCCCGTGAAGCCCCCATCTCCAGCTGCATCTCCTTCCCTGCGCGCGCCTCGCTGCCGCCATTGTCCTACCCCTACCCCTACCCCTGTCCTCGCCCGCGTGTGGCCTGCTGGTCACCGGCAACACACCCTCTTGCCAGCACGGCAACACACCCTCTTGCCAGCAAGGCAACAAAAAATCTTGCCAAAGACCCCTACCCTCCCTCCTCATCCCCGGCCCCCACCTTGAAGTCCATGTCGCCCAGTGCGTCCTCGCTGCCCAGGATGTCGGACAGCACCACGTGCCGCCCCGGGGCACCTCCCGTGCCCGGCTCCAGGATGAGGCCCATGGCGATGCCCGCCACGGGGCGCACCAGCGGCACGCCTGCGAGGTTGAGGAGGCAGGAGGCACAGGGGCGGGGATGTAGGTAGTGCGCGGGGTGGCGGCGTGAGCGACAGCTCGGAGGGGCGTGCCGCTGTCACGGCACCCAACCGCAACTCCCCATCCAGGAACTAGCAGGACTAGGCCCCCGCCCCACCGCGCTGCCTCCGCCGACCCAGCTCCGGTGCACACCAGACAGCCCCAGCGAGCCGGGCGATGGCCCCCGCCGCTCCGCACCAGCGCCCGCGGCCTGCGCGTGTCCATCACTGCCGCCGCCCCGTGCCCCTACGCTGCCTCCCTCCCGCGCCCCTCCCTCCATCCTCTCCGCCCTCCCCTGCCTCACCCGCGTCCAGCATGGCCAGGCAGCCGCCACCCCGCCCACTACCTACATCCCCACCCCTGTGCCTCCCTGTGCCGCCCTCACCCGCATCCAGCATGGCCAGGCAGCCGCCGCACACGGACGCCATGCTGCTGCTGCCGTTGCTCTCGGTGATGGTGCTCTCCAGGCGCACCGTGTAGGGGAAGGCCTCGGGGCCCGGCACCACGGGCGCCAGCGCGCGCTGCGCCAGCTCGCCGTGACCCAGCTCGCGGCGGCCTGTGGGGGATGAGGGATGGAGGAGGGCGGGGAGAGGCGGGGGGTGGGTCACGCATGCATGCGAGCATCAGCCCCCGGGGCCTACACGGGGCCTGCACGTTGCGGGAGTAGGGCAATGTACGCCAGGTGGGCAGGGTGCTGAGGTGGAGGAGACGTGCTGTGGCGTAGGCGCGCAACCCATGCCTCCATGGGCCCGGCCGCCATGGCGAGACGGTCGGTCCCAGCGGGTTGGAGGCGGGGGTCGGCACAGGAGCATGCAGCCGGCCAATGCAATCCAAGCCGTGTGACTCAGCCCCCCAGCCTTCCTGGCGGCGGCGGCCCTCACCCGGCGCGCCCACTCGTCCCGTCTCGCCCACGCTGCTAGGCGGGAAGTGGTACTGCAGGTAGAAGCGGCCCGACTCGGGGTCGTCGCCGTCGGGCTGGAAGACGGGCAGGAAAGGGGCAAAGAGGGGACGCGCTCAAGGGCCGCCGCAGGGTTGCCCTACGCAATGTTGCAATGCAGGCCCCCTTCCTCGCCGAGCGCTGCGTTTCCCGGCCCTTCCCATTCACAGGCCCTTTCCTTCCAAACCCCCTCGCCCCTCTCTCCCTCCGACCACATCGCCCCTCCCCTTTTCCATGCCCTCGCCCCAGCTCTGCGTCAATGCTGCCTCGCCCTCCACTGCTGCCCCCACCTTGCGCATGCTGTCGGCGCGCAGCGCGTCGCTGTTGCTGCCCAGCGTGGCCACACAGATGGCCTTGGGAGGGGCAGGGAGTGGATGGGGTCGGGGGAGTTGGCCGACATGCTTTACAGCAAGGTGGCAACGACCTACCAGCACTGTGGCGCCTTGGGGGCCCTTTTTTCGGCCCCTTTCCGAGGTGCACCCCACCCCACCCTGCCCTTGATGGCGCAGGTCGTCCAGCGCCCTGTCTTGGGCCCTGCCAAGGCACCGCCTCACCTGCGTCTCGCCGCGCGTGAAGAGCGCGCTGCCGTGCGTGCGAGGGAGCAGCCCGCAGCGGCTGCAGAGGAGCAAGGGACAGCAGAGAGGAGGGGTGACAGGAGGCCACTGCTCCTCACCTAGCAACCCCGCACCGCGCCCTGCCCCTGCGCCCTCCCGTTGTCCGCCATGCCAAATCCCGCGCCCACCTGACGATGGGCCGGATGTCCCGCACGCCGCGCCCGTCCGCCCGCAGCTGCTCGTCCAGCACCAGCGACCGCATCACGTCGCTCTCCACCGCCTGCAGAAGGGGTGGGGGGGCAGGGAGGGAGTTACGGGCTGTCTTGCTGTCTGGCACGAGCGGAAGCCCGGGCCCGAGCGGAAGCCCGGGTCAAAGCTGTGGGGATCACGTCGCTATCCACCGCCTGGAGGGCGCCAGGCAGGGGCAGGCAGGCGACGGGGGCAGGATGCGCCATGCGTGCATCGCACCAACATCCGCACGACGGGGTAGCGGAGGTAGACACCCCAACAGGAGGTGGAGGCACCCCGACATGCCCTCGCTCGCAGCTGCCGCCGCGCCGCGCCGCCGTCCCCCATGCCGCCCTCCCCCTCCCTTCTCCCCCCCTCCCTTCACCTCCCTCACTTCTCTTCCCTCCCCGGCCTCCCTCCCCCGCTGCCCCACCTTGAGCGCCATGCTGATCTGCAGCGGCGTGTACACGGCGCCGCCCGCGGCCGCCTCGGAGGCGAGCGTGGCGCTGGCGGCCGCCTGCGCGGCGCCGACGGCCCCCGCGCGGACCTCCTTGGACAGCGACGTGCTGCGAGGGGGGGGGCGGGCAGGTGGACCGCCCTCAGCTGCGGCTCACGGGGCAAGCGGCAGCCGCGCGGCGCCCACCGGGCATGGTCCGACCAGTCCGCAATGACCGCGGCCTCCCAGGGCCCAAATGGCAGGCACCCTTCTTGCGTGGACCCCACGAGCGCGTATCCGTATCCCATGGACGGCCGTACGCCCCTGTTCACCCATCGTCCCCGGCCCCCGTGATCCTTCTTCCCTGCACCGCTAGGCCACCTCCTCCTGTTGCACCTACCGGTAGGCCTCCCGCAGCTGCGCCGCCACCAGCTCCCGCAGCCGCGCCTCCAGCTCCTCGGGCACCGCCACCACCGAGTCGGTGCGCTTGGGCTTGCCCACCTGGGGGAAGGGCAGGGAAGTACAGGGGGGAAGGAAGGGGACGGTAATGGGATGCACCGAGGGGGTAGCAAACTAGGAGGACGGGGAGGGCAGTGAGCATACTGGGGGCGGGCGGGCGATCGGCGCTTCGCCATGGCCCACGCGGTGACCGTCCCATGCCCAAGAAGGAGGAGCCGTGGGCGCTCCGAGCACCGGCCTTTGGCCACGCCCCGCGCTGCCACGCAGATCACCACTGCACGCTGCGCTGCGCGCCGGCGCCCCCAAACTCCCTGCCCTGCCCCACGGGTGGGGCACGGGTGTCCCTCCGTCCGCACCTTCTTGGCCCACGCCTCCATCTGCTCACACAGCGAGGCGATGGCGGAGGCGCCCACACCCAGGGCCTGGCGGCGCGGGGCGGGGTGGGTACCGGGTGCAAGGCGAGGGCAGGCGTAGGGGGGAATGATCAGTCGGACGCCGGCGGTACGTCCGGCACTGGGCGACCGGCAGTGCGAGTGTGACGGGCCCTTCGGGCCCCCTGCCAAACTTGATGCGCACACCATCCCTGCATCCCCGCACCCTTCACGCCATCCCACCTCCCCCCTACCCTGACGCCGCACCTGGATCATCTGCTCCTCCGTCAGGAAGTCGCAGAAGCCCTCAATCATGAGCACCGCCTCCCGCGTGCCCGCCATCATGAGGTCCAGCTTGCTGGTCTGGGGGGAGGGGCCAGGGAGGGGCAGGGCAGAGGTGGGGGGGCCGAGGTCGGGGAGCAGGGGAAGGAGGCAGGGTTGGGGGCCTGGTTGACTGCAGGGTTGAGGGCAGGGGCGGGGGTGAGGTCCTGTGGTGGGTGGGCAGGGGTTGGGCGGAAGGCCGGGAGGCGGTGGAGGTGCTGTACCTCAACCTTGCGTGGCACGAACACCGTCTGCGTGGCAACCACCACCGGCTGCGGGTAGGAGATATGCCTACTCCAAGTGCCCATTCGTATTGGGACGCGACCCTTCTCCCCAGCACTCGCACACGCCGCCGCACCTTCATCTGCTCCGCGGTGGGGTTGACAACGAAGGCGCCGTCCTGGGCCATGCCCACCCGCACGCCCGCCACGGCCTTCTTGAGCGGGATGTCTGGGGTAGGGGGCCCGGGGGTCAGCAGGGGAGGTGCGAGCTGGGTGCGGCACCTCAGGGCGCAGTGCAGGTGTTAGGTAAGCCGTGGTGCTTTGGCTTGCACAGCGGGAGGCGCGCATAGGGATACAAGTGGTCTGGCTTGTTTTGATGTGGAACAACTCTGGCATGCACTGCTACACTCGGCGGCCCATCGACGCCCCTTCGACGCCCCTTTGATTCCGCCACACCAACATCGGGGGTGGCACAGGATCGTGGGCGGCCAAGCAGGCGACGCAGCGCGGCCACACGGCGGCGACCCACATGCCCCCCCTGGCGGCTCGCCCCACCGCCCCCACCGCCCCCGCCTGCCCCCGCCTGCCCCCGCCTGCCCCAGCCTGCCCCCGCCTGCCCCCGCCTGCCCTCGCCTGCCCTCGCCTGCCCTACCCGAAATGAGCAACGCCGCCCCGGCCGCGATGATGGCCAGCGGCTCGGGCTCGTTCGCGCCATCGTACGACATGACCCATTCCAGCACCTGGAGGGAAGAGGAAGGAGGGAGGAGGGAGGAGGGAGCGAGGGGGAGGTGTGGTCGGGGGTGGGGTACATGACGGGTGGGGTATGGACTACCTCTGGCTGGAGGCTGGCCCCACCGACAGACTGACCACACGCGGCAGACGCGCCCCAGACGTGCCCCGACGTCTGGGCCCGTGCCCGAGGGCTGCGCCCCCTCCCTCCCCCACCTGCGTATCCGAGCCCCGTGCCCATCTGGCTCCCCTCACCTATGCCACTTCCCACACCTCTCGCATGCGCCTCCTGCCCCTTCATCCACTCACATATGCCTCCTCCCCTACCGCGCCTCTCCGCCCCGCCCCTTCGCCCCGCCCCCACCTGCGTGTCGTTGGCCCAGCCCTTGGCGAACATGGGCCGGATGGGCCGGTCCACCAGGCGGGACACCAGCACGTCGGCGTCGCGGGGCCGGCCGTCGCGCTTGATGAAGCCGCCGCTGGTGTGCGGGAGGGCGTTGTGGTGGGGGGGGAGGAGGTCGGATGGAGTCTCGGGGGGACGGCGAGGATGGGGAGCGCGGCACCGGGCAGGGCGAGTGGGACAGGGAGCACCTCTGAGACGCACCCCGCCTGGCACGCACTGGCGCCCCATGCAGACACTCGCGTCCAGGTCCACCACATGCCGCCCCAGCACCCCGACCGCACCTCGACACCCGCTGCCACCACCCGCTCCCCCTCCAGCTGGCGCAGACCCTGCTTTCCCCCTAAATACGCCCACTTCGCCCTCCACCACACCCCTCCACCACACCCCTCCACCACTGGCCCCCCTTGCAGGCACCTGGTGCGGCCCGCGGCGCTGAAGCGCTCCGTGTAGTTGACGGTGAGCGGCACGAAGGAGCCGTCGCCCACGGGCGCCGGCGAGCAGCAGGCGGTGGCGTACACCATGGTCTCGCCGCTGGTGGCCATGATGGCGCCGTTGGCCTGCCGCCCGATCTCGCCCGTCTCCAGCTTGATCTGGGGCAGGGAGGGGGCAGGGGAGGTATGAGGGGAGGGGAGGGAGAAGCGGGCAGGGGGGCAGGGTTGGTGCCGGTGCGCGGGAGGGCGCGGGCAGAAATGCGATGGGACCATGCGGCGGGGTGCGTGTGAGGCCGCGTGCGGGCACAGGGCGCGACGTCCTTGGGCGCGAGGGCACAGCCTGCCGGAGCTAGGAGCCGCTGACGGGTTGCGAGGCGTCGAGGAGAGAACGGACAGGAGATGGCAGGCGCGGGTGGGAGGCATGTAATGGAGGGGAGGAGGAAGTCGCAATGGCGTCAACGGCATGGTCTCGCAGCGCGGCTGATCGGCCCGATCGGATACAGAGGAGGCGTCGGAGGGCCAGCACGGGCTCCGTCTCGAGTTGGGCGCCAGCCCAGCCGGTGCAGGAGGGTTAAGAACGATGGGCCAGGTGGGAGACAGGGAAGTCGGGCGTGCACTGTACTATGGCGGCCGGCGCGGCTGGCCAGGTGGTGCGGAGCCAGCTGGGGTCGTGCCCGCTTTGTGGCGCGCCTGCAGGCCTTCGCGCGAGCGGCGGCCGCCCGTCAGCGCGCGCCACAAGGCGTAGCAGCACGCAGGTGTGCCTTGGCGGGGGGGCGAGCGGGCAGCCGGATGCGCACCTCAGTGCTGCCAGGGACCTGGAGGATGAGCGTCTCCGCCGTGGGCGGCACGTAGGTCGGGGGCACCAGCTGCGCCTTGACCACGGAAGCACGGCGACCAGCGCGACGGGCGCCGAGCCCCTTGGCAAGCGTGGATGGAAGGGTGTGTGCTGCGCTGGTCAGGCCGCCGGCCAGCGAGGGGTCTGCACCACGGAATGCGTGGCTGACGAGCGTCGCGGGCACGGTATGTGCGCCATGGCTTTCGCCGCGAGCTGCATGTCGAGCTGATCCAGCACGTTTGCTGTACAGACCGAACATCGCGAGCGTGCTGGGAAGCGATGAGTGATGCTAGCGCATAGGCGGCGGGTCGAGCAGACCTGGTGATGCGTGAAGACACACGGGCAGGCAGTAACGCTATGTCGCATGGAGGCGAAGGGCGTCCGCTTGCGTCTGTCGTCAGCCCGACTGCACGAACCCGGAAGCGCCGTCCGGCAGCCCCGCGCGTCCCCACCAACACTTGACTCCCAAGACTCGCGCCGCTACCGGCATATGCAGCATGAATGTGACGATGTAACGCGATTATTTTTATGCGGCGTTGCAAATAGGAGAATCAGGCGTGGACTCGATCCTACATTCTTGGATCAGATGTGCAGGAGGATGTGGCCATACGCTGATGGCCCTGATGCTTGCGCTCGCCACGTCCGAGCTTCTGGCTGGCGCCATCAGCAGCAAGCCCTCGAGGAGCGACACATGCACGTGTTACGCTGCAGTTCTAGCTGCTTGTCGGGCCCCACGCACTAGCTCCGCTCTGTGCTACTGTTACACGGTGGGCCTTTGTGGTTTCAACCCAAGCACATCGGCCATGCAATGCATTCGCGGGCCGTGGCACCCAGGGTCATGTAACAGTACCACCATGTAGCACGATTGCAGCGCAGGAAAACAGCAGCACACTCTCAGCGTTGCAGCAGGACATACAGACACCATTGTTATTATGGTGGTGCCGCGCGAGCACCCATCCGTCTGCTTCGTCGTCACCCATCTGCTACCTGCCGAGCCACGAAGCCACTAACCAGCCGCCGACCCCCTAGGTTTGATCATACCAGGCACGTTGGTCCCATCCGTAATGGTGAAAGGGGCGTCGCCCCCAACAAGTCCTGCGTGAAGGGCTGCCGGCCGGCCCCACGCTGCGCGGCGGGGGCTTCGCCCAAAAACATAACCCCACATGACCAAATAATAGCGGCAAAATGTGCTAGCAGTACAATCAGGCGGCAACACATTCACATGCGTGCCGTCCGCCCGTTTCCCTGCCGCCGGCCCTGCAGGCTCCGGCGACGCTGTGATCTGCGGCGCTGTGATACAATGATATCAACTCCCTCTCATAGTTTATGCAGTAAAAGAATGTCCTGTGCATGGTATGCAGAATAAAATGTGCTATGTACGCCATGTATGCCATCAGCCGGCGTGCAGTGCAGCATCCCCAAACAAAAACACCCACCCAGATATGCGATGGCACCCCCTTGCCACAGCCGACTTGTGGCTATAAGCTACTGCCGGCCGGCGCGGAGCACTATGTCATCGTGCGACACGGCGGCCTCCGTGGCACCGAGCGGCAGCAGGGGCGGCGCGGACGGCGGCGCCCGCTGCGCTGGAGGAGCCGACATGGGTACGTACGACGGCCAGTGCGACAGAGGCTGCCGCGGCGGCGGGGCAGGAGAAGACGCAGCAGCGGCAGGGGCTGCAGGACGGCGGGACGCTGGCAGCAGGACGGCGGGCGGCATTGGCGGCGGCGCTACCAGGGGTGGCGGCGGCGCAGGGACTCCCATGGTTTGCGCGGTTGGCGGCAGCACGAGAGGTACGCCCTGCGCCGGAGATGCTCGCGCCGACTCCGTCGCCTCGGAACTAGAGCTGGCGTCGCTGCTATCGCCGAGGCCAGCCGCGATTGCAATGGGGCAGGACTGGACGCCGCCGCCAGCCTCCACATCTTTGGCCATGGCGCCGGCGGCACCCTGTCCCGCGGCAGCCATTCCGGCTGCGGCGGGCGCCGCCGGGCCCTGCCGCCGGGCCGTGGGCCGCACAAAGGAGGTCCAGCCGCTCTGCAGGGACAGCACCTGGGGGGCGGGAGCGAGGCAGGGGATGGGTTCGCGGGGCAGCTGGGCGTACGGTCGGCGCTTCCGTGCTGCGGGGCTGGCGCGCAATCTCTTGTGGCGCTGGCACTGCCCCAGGTCGCTAGGTGCCCACCTTGGTCCAGCTGCCGGCCCTGAACACCATCCAGCTGATGTCGAGCAGCGAGGTGCCGATGGAGATGGCTTGCAGGATGGCGGAGAACTGCGGTGGGTAGGAGGCGGATGGAATGGGCGGGCGTGAGGTGGAGCGCGATCGAGGCCGGAGGCAGGGTCGGTATGGCCCGAGCGGTCACATCCATCCGTCAAGGCTGCTGGACGCCGCTGCTGCTGGCTCGCCCTGGTACCCCTGGTCCCCTGCAGCCGCTATCCCCCAGCAACACGCTCGCACCAGAAAGATCGGAGTGAGTACAACGAAGCCCGCATCACGCCCGACTACGTAACAGATTGTCTGGACCAATGCTTGGGGCAGCGACTCGTTGAGGGGCTCGAGCAAAATCTGGGGGTTGAGCGGGCGGGGAGACAGCGGCGGGGAGGTTTCACACAAGGGCTTGCAGTGCTGTGACGTGCCACGCACGCACGCACCCCAGCAGCAAGGCGCACACCAAGGCGGCGCGTGTCTATCTCACCATCTGCTCAAAGATGGCCAGCGCGCCCTCGTGTCGGAGCACCAGCGGCAGCTGTGACGTCAGCCGCTCTACCCACGTCAGGTGTGCGTCGCGGCCCTCGAGCGTGCGGCGGTGGCAGCAGGCAGTCGGGCAGGTCAGCAGCGTCACAATAGAAAGGAAGGTGGACCACAGCAGGTCCAGCACGATGCCGAAAGGAGCTGTTGCGATGCCGGCGGTCACTGTCCAGAGCCTGCTCCAGCCCAGCTCTGAGCGGATATGCATGAGGTGGCACACCCTGTGCGTGGGCAGGTAGGGATCATGGGAGGCCAGAGATTGGTTTGGCTGAACGAGATCGGTTGGATGAGCGGTACAGCAGGCAGCTGGCAGACGCAGAGCCTGGTGCGAGGGTGTAGTGAGCGTGTGGAAAGTGCCTCATAACACCCGGCTGGACCAGCCACCTGTGATTGGACCTGCGCTTTACCCGCCACCCACGGGCAGTCAGGGGGCGCCGGGGCACGAGATAAGATGATGCGGGCTGCTTGGTCAAGAGGTCAACAGAAAGGAGAGCGCCTCGCGCGCGGCGAGGAGATGTCGGGTTCTGGGACGCATGCAAGGCAGCCCATTGGATGCACGCACCCCAAAACCACACCCTGCGCCACCCAGCCACGCACCAGCCGGCGGTCATGTTGGCGAGCAGGATGAGGAGCACGACGATGGCGGGCGCGGGCGATGTGGACCAGGACTTGTAGCCGATGACGAAGATGAGGTCCTGCGCGAGGGGCCAGACGGGAGGCAGGCAGGGGCGCAGCTGACAGAGGCTGCATTTGGTGCATGGTGCGGAGGGCCGCTGCTGCGCATCGCTGCCGAGGGATGGCGGAGCGAGGGTGTGTGTGTGTGGCTGTGTCACGGCAAGGCCAGCCGACACCGTACAGCAGGCACGAGCGAACGTGGCCGGACTGCTGCCGTGGCTCGTGGCCGAGACGCGGCCGAGACGCGGCCTTTCCTTACCGACGCCAGGTCGAGCCAGAAGAGGACGAGGACGATTCGGGGTTGCAGCACTCGCCAAACGGCCATGAAGCCGCGCCCAAAGGACTGAGGGGCGACCATGGTGAGACGAGGGCAGGGTGTCAGCGAGCATGTCAGAAAGCACGGGGCGCATTGCAAGACAGCCGTCATCCTGTCGTCCGCGCGCACGCACCTGGATTCCAGCGCCGCAGCCCTGCCGGGGCCCTGCTGCAATGGCCGCAGCAGCAGCAGCAGCTGCGGGCTTGCCGCCCGCCGTCTCCACAGGCGGGTAGTGCGTGGGGGCGCCGCCGGGCGGCGGGGGCGGCTGCTGCGCCGCCCTGGGGGCGCAGCAGCGCCAGTGGCCGCGAGCCCAATTGTGGAAATGGTGGGCGGGCAGGGCGAGCAGCATTGCCAGGGTGCAGATGACGAGCACGGGCACCCAGACCTTGGCGGCCACGGCGCCCTGACGAGGAGGGAGCAGGTACACGGTGCAGGGAGCGGCGGGAGGGGTGTGTTATGACAATGTGCATCAGGTCGTGCCGCGAGGGTGCGTGGCACCCCGAGGGTCCGTGCACGGATACCGAAAGCTGCCGCATACCGCGCGCTCACGGCTCACCCTCGCCCGCACTCCTCCATAGCACAACACGGCGGGGTCACTTTGCCACTTGGCAAAGAGTTCGTGGACCTAGGAAAGGCAGGAGTCAGTCGGGAGACCAAGAGGGGCTCCCGTCAGCAGGTGTCACCCCAACGCGTGCGCGTGTGGCTGGTTGGCCTCGATGGTCGGTGTGACCCCTCTACCCCCGCAACTTGACACGCAGCGCCACCGACCCGCAGATGGGCAAGCTCGCACATACATGACTGTATGCAGCTGGGATGACCGGCCTCCATGTGGCCCCTCGTCCCAGCTACTGCTGCCAAGCAAGGGAACCCAACGGACCTGTAGGTGGCTGCGCTCGCGGGGCCACGGCCCGCTGCCCATGCCGCCCAACGTCATGTTGGCGGGCGTGCCGCCGCCTGCCGCGCTCCCGACCAGCGATGCGCCCTGCTGCTGGTTGTTGTCGACAGCAATTCTGTCGATGGCTTTACAGACCTGCGGACGTGCATGGGCGGGTGGGCGGGGATTTGGGCATGAAGCCAGCGGCATGAGAGTTGAGGTGGCAACAAGCTGGAGCGAGAGGGACGGGGCCGTGACATCCAGGACCCATATCATGCTTCGGCCCCGTGGCACAGGCCCACCAGGCACAGCATGCCACACCAATGGCCGCAATGCACACCTCGATGACGTCATTCAGCAGGGGCCCCGCCCGCAGCCGCACATGGCGCCACGCAAGCGCACCTGGATGATGTCATCCTCGTCCATGACCTTGTTGCCCGTGATGACGTTGCTGATGGACCGTGGCTTCACGTACAGCACCTGGCGGGTGGCAGCGGGGCGAGCAGCAGCGGGGGTGATCACACTGCAGGATCACAAGGCTGTCAGGCCGCCGTACGAAGGTGCATGGGTGCAAAGGTGCAAAGGCGCAGGCCCAACCCCAATGCGATAACCCCCAACCCCCACCTGTTGCCAGTCCATGTGCCCCGACGCGACTCGTTCAACGACAAACGACCACGATTTCTGCTGCGCCTTCGGCAGCGCGTACCAATTGAGCACCAGCTGCGTGCCCCTCGTGCGCAGGACGGAGTAGTCTTCTAGGCTGCGGAAGGTGCCATGAAGGCCGCTGCAGCCGCTCAGCTCGAGCATGAAGGGCCCGGCGCGCTGCTTAGCGGCCGCCCGGGCCGCCGCGATCCAGGCGGGCGGCACGCTGCCGAAGAGCAGCGGGTTGCGAGACACGACCAGGTCCACCTCGGGCAGGAGGGGGGCCCAGTCCGCGGGCAGGGGTCCCTCGAGAAGGTTCCCTGCAGTGAGAGAGAAGCGGCAGCCGGACACCATACGCTTTTGAGGTAAGCCTGTGAGCATGACGCGGACTGTTCGCGCAACCCATGCCCTGGGCAAGCTCCTTTTGCCGCAAGCCCGATCTGCAAACTCGGTCTGCGGCTCGCTCGTAACCTTAGGCCCACCCACGCACCTGACAGGTCCACCCTCACGGCCGTCTCAAGCAGCATGGCGTGCCAGGCGCTCTCGGGGGCTGCGTCCGCATCCTCCTTGGTCGGCAGCCGGCCGGAGAGTCTGTTGTTTGACAGGTCTAGCAGGAGCGTGGAGCCAAAGGCGGCTCGCGGCAGCGCCAGCAGCCTGCCGGCCAGGCTACCCTCGAGGGCGTTGTTCGAAAGGTTGATGTTGAGAACCGGCACTGGGATGGAGGGTAGGGGCCCAGACATTGCGTTGGATGAAAGATCCAGGTACGCGAGGTTGGCAGCGGCCAGAACAGGGCTGGCATTCGTTCCGTTGGCGCCCGCAGGGCGCAGCAGCAGCTCCATCGTGCTGCCGGCGTCGCCGGTGAGGCCCATGCCGGCCAGCGACACGCCAGAGATGGTGTAGCGGGCCTGTGGAGGGGCCACATCGTCAACAAGGGAGATGAGGTCACGTTCGAGAGCGCATAGGTAGTGGCAACACCCGCAGCGAGCTCCACAACAGATGCAGCCGAGGCGCACCCTGTCGGTCCGCTGGATGGCACCTAGACGAGCGCTGCTGTCTTGTGCTCTTGTCACATATCAGCCTCACCGCCACCTCACCGCCGGCGCCATGAGCCACACACCTGCAGGCGCTCGCCGCAGTAGGCCAGCTGCGTCTCGCTGAGCCCCTCGACTGTGGACCAGGCACCAGTGGAGCCGTCGACCGAGGCGGCTGAAGAAGACAGGAAGTCCGAGACGCTGCGCGGCCCGCCGTTCGGTGGGAGCCACGTGGCATCGTAGGACACGCACACGGGCTGTAGGGGCCGGACTGAGCTGATGAGCCGGGCGGGGGCGCGGGGCTTGGGCGGCGGTCGCGGTGGGGACGGGGGACGGCTGTCTTCGCCCTCAAACACTATGTTTTGCAGCGGGGCAGGGGGTGGTTGAGGCGGCGCGACAGAGCCGTCCATGCTGCTGATCGTGGATAGCAGGGTACCCCAGTTGAACGCCGGCGGACGCGGGACGCGAGGCGGCGGCGGCGGGCGAGGGGGTGAGGGCACGCGGTCCACCTCCCGCCGAGCGAGGGTGAGGACGCCGGAGCTGACGACGTCAATGCCGCCCGGCCGCGACCAAGCCGCCAGGACAGACATCAAGTGGGGCCGGTCGAACATGCGTGCTGGCAGCCAGGAGGGCCCTTCGCCCAGCAGCGCTCGCGCCAGTGCCGTGGCGTTGCGCAGATCATGTGGGCTCCACAGGCTCTTGAACGATTCGATGGCAGCCGCGAAGGCCGCCTGAGCCGCCGCGCCCGTGTCCCGCAGGGCTTCGGTTGCGTCAGGGCCGGACCCTGAGCTGGGCTTCGTGGTGGTGGCGGCCGGAGGCGGTGGTGGCGGCGGCACAGCAGCGCGGGCGACGGGGACGCAGCTGGTGTCGAGTGGCGAGCGGCCGGAGCCGGAGCGCACCAGGCTGTCGAGGCGGAGGTAGGTGGAGGGAGGCGGGATGGAGGCCAGGTCGTGCGGAGCGTCCGAGGCGGCGACAGCTGCGGCGGCGCTGCGGTCGGCGGCGGTCGGCCACACGGCGATGGCGGTCGGGCAGACGCTGGCGTTGCTGGCGCCCGGCGGGGCGGGCGGCAGCGGCGGCGCCTGGCGCGGGGGCGGGCGCGGCACGCTGCTCCCGGGCAACGGCGACGGCGGAGTGGGCGTTCCTTGCGTCTCATCAAAGAAGAGCAGCCAGATGGGAGGCACAATGTCGCAGCCGGCGCGTGACACCGCGGCGCGCCAGGAGGTGATCCACGGCTGTACGGCGGGGACCACGGTCGAATTGAAGCAGGGCTGGCGCAGCATCGTAGGGACCCGGACGGGCATGCCCGGGTTGGCGTAGCCCAGCACCGTCATGGCGTCCGCGGCGTCGAGCAGCAGGCGGCCGCAGGTGGCGGGATCGGTCGGGGCCATGCCGGAATTGGGGAAGACAAAGGTGGGCGCGAGGCCCCTGAAGTTGGCGGCGACTGCGTCACAATAGTCCTGGGCCTGGAAGCGAGGGAGGCACACAGCGCCGGCTGCCTCCTGTTGAAGGGGGTGGTATGGAGGGCAATGGTTGCGGTTGAACTCGCTTCATCCGCCACCTTTTGGTGTCCTGGTGGTAAGTCAACCATGAAAATCATGCGGACAGCAAAAATTCCCAGCGGTCTGCATCAAGCTGGACGGAGCCACATGCCCGGTGCACACCTCGGGCAGACAGTCATGGACCCAGGGCGCGCTGGCGGGGCAGTCCGCGATGTTGGTCTCGTTGCCGCTGCACTGGAGCCCGTCTAGCGCGAAGCCGAAAGTTGAGATGCCGAACGGCGCATTGCCGTACGCCAGGCCCGAGTCGTACCCAAGTTGCCGGCACAACACGGTTGCGTCGGCATCATCAAAGTTGTCGTCTGCGGGGGTGGTGGTGGCGCACGGTGGAAGGCCGCTGGGCACAGCGGGTCCAGGCGGTGCTCGCGCCCCATTGCGCGATGCTCACCGCAAATGGCACCCCTCTGAGATCGTTGCACGTCAAAGACCTCGGGCCGCCCCCGAAATACGTGGCCGCTGGAGTCCCGGGAGGCGTTTGCGAGGGTCACAGACATGCCAGCAGGACCTGCGGCATATGGGCGAGGGAGGGGAGGGGAGGGACGCGAGTTTGCGGTCGTCAGACTCGGTCCACGCCATTGGGTCAGTGTTCTGTCAGCGAGCTGCCTGAGCTGCCAGCGCGCACCTGACTGCTTCAGAGCGCGGCGAGAGCCACTGTGGACAAAGTCCGCGCCGACGCCGCTGGGATCAGCATTCCCCACCCGGGCGGCGGCGCCCGCTGCGGCATCGGACCGCGCGCCGCGACGCGCCGCCAGCGCAAGCAAGCTGGGCAGCCCGCCGGCGCCGTGCTCCTCGCCAGCGCCCTGCTCCAGGGCCGACCTCCGCTGGTAGTCACCGTCGCCGACCCAGCCGCCGTAGTCGTCGGGGCTATCGCCACCACCTCCGGCGCCGTCGACGCCAGTGGCCGGCAGGAGCTCCGCGGCCGCAATGTAGCGGACGCCGCGCTCCAGGCCGTACGGCTGGCCCCAGTCACCTGGCGGCAGCAATCGTCACGGCACGGCGCACGTCACATCTCTGGCGGCGCTGGCTTGTTCAGGCCATGCGCACGTACGCACTGGGGCGCCCACGCGGGTATCAATAGATGGCACCATAGCACGGCAGCAACACACGCGCGAATCCGTTCCTAGCTAGCAGGGCCGCGTACGGCATGCGCGGCACGACAGCTCGGCGTGCTCGCAGCTCGACGCACAAGAGCTTGCAGTTCACCCACAGTGCCACGACTTGTCGTACCCTGCCGTACGCTGCCGTACCTGGGATGTCGCCGTTGCAGTACTCGCTGCTCAGCCGCAAGATGCCGGTTGCCGCCTGAATGCCCAGCTCCACCAGCCCCACATCGGCGCTGGGGGCCAGCTGGAAGCCGCCCGCCTCCGTCACCGTGATGCTGAAGCAGCCCTGGTCGCTGCCCCCAACGGCGGCCACCTCGAGGAGCCAGCGGATCAAGCCCTACAGAGCGGGCGGCCCGGGGCCGCCGGGTCAGAGCGGGGCAGGGCGCGCAGCGTGGTAAGCAGAGGTGGACAGCGCAGGCGCTCCGTGCGGGATGATGCAGCGGGCAAATATAGGCGGGGACCCCGAGGCGACTGGTCCACGGGAATGCGTCGCTTAGCGTGCGTGCGGCCCAGCTAGCGGCGCCAGCTAGCGCACGCAGCCGCGGGTCGCCTCTGCTGCCTCGCGACACACCTGCAGCGTGCGGCAGGGCGCCACGGCCGCGGCGGGCAGCGCAAAGGGGCTCCGAAAGCGCTGTATCTCGGGGATGTCGAGGCGCCTGGTGAGCTCGGGTAGCGATTCGCTGTTGAGGTACTTTAGGGACACGGTGAGCGCGGCGCAGAAGGTGGCAGCGCCGGGAACAGCGCCTGCCCGCTCGAAGCGGCGCGCCAGGGCTGCAGCCGATGGGGTGCTGAGCGAGTGCCGGTTGCCGAAATCGTTGAAGACCTGATCGATGCCGTACGCTTCATAGTCGTCCACCTCGCCAGAGGGGTTCTGGGAGGTGGTCGCGGCTGGCGGTGGCGGCGGGGATGGCGGGGGCGGTGGGGCGGTGGGGCGCCTGCAACGGGTGTCGAACGCGGGAGCACAAACGTCGGCAAAGGCCCCACGAGGCGATTGTCCATAAACGTGCGCAACTTAGTGCAAGCGTGCGTGGTGGCTGCAATGGCGGCGTGGCGCTTTGGACGGAGCAAAGAAGTTGCTCAGCAGGGAAGCGCACATGCAAGTGCGCGAAGACGGAGCTTGAGCAGCTCTCGCTGAAATCGCGAGAAAGAGCGAGCTCACACTTCATGTAGGCCTTCCACAGCAGTGGGTCCGAGCAACGCCGCGAGAAGGAGCAGCAGCAGCGCGCAAACCCCCGTCATGCAAGGATTGCACAGCGTGCGCCTATCGGGTTTCCGACACAACTTTCTGTATGCTGACGTTATGGTGGAGGCGTGTGACTTCACTGGTGCCTGGCAGTGTAAAGTGTCTCCGTCGTCGGGCTGGATGGGCAGCAGGGCAGCAGCGGTTGACAACTTGCTTGGTCGAAGATCACATATGCTTGCTACGAACGTTAATTGAGTTGTATGATGTTTGCTTGATGGTAAGCGCGGGATTGCGCCATGCGGCCGCTCGTAAGCTACTTTTCGCGGTGCAGCTTCGTAGACGTTCGTGACTCCGAAGCCGGGGCGGAGCCGGACCGACCCAACACATGTGCCAGCGCGCGTACCTCGATGTATGTTATCAAGTCACTAGTCCGCACTGCAACAACCGGCATGTCGGCGGTGCGCCACATTTGCTGTCGCGAAACTAACCGATCGCTTCGCATTGCGCACCGCAGCCTTAGAGCAAAGTAACATCTGCAGCTTTTATAATTCTGCAGGAATCGGCAAGCACAATTTCCCCAGGAAAAAGCGTGCGCTCGAGCGATGAGCTGAGCATGTATGCATGTCGGGAGGAGCGCAGCACATTATCAAATCAAGCAAAACTGGGAGAAATGGCGGCGACGACCATCCGCGCGCGCCGTGAAACGTTACGCAACGTCATGCGCAGGGGTGCGCATCAGGCACCACCCCTGGTCATGCAGCAATACAAACCCTTGCCCACGACACCTACAATTTCTCAACCTGCGGCAAAAATCACCCTTGCCCACCATACCCAGATATCGACCACGCATGCATCTGACCCATGGAATTGGTACGCTCGCTAGCACAGCGCCAAGCAACGCTCGTAGCTCTGGGTTATTGAGCCAGGAACACGCACCATCGAAGTTGAACCTCGATGATAAACTAGAACGAAGTCACAAAAGTAAGGAGTATCTGTAACCTGCGAAAACGTGAATTCATTGATATCTCCTGCGTAGTCTGGGATGAAAGGTGACGGCAGGCAGGCCACAAGGCCGAAGACAGGAGTGCGGCTGTGCGGCATACCTGAGCGCGGGACGGCGCGTTATCCAGCCGATGCGCGCGGTTGTTGGTGCAGCTAACTCGCCTGCTGCTGGCGCCGCAGCCCTCTGCGACCGCAGAGCCTGCGCGGACAGAATGGCCCAGCAGCACCAGCCCTTGAGGCCCCTTCCTAGCTAGCACTCTGGCGCTGTGGGTGCATGTGCGTGGGACACCGCCAGGACGGTGTGGGTCGCCTGCAGCGGCCACGCATCCACGCCAGAGGCTGCTGCAGCCCATCCAGAGCCCAGCTAGCGCTACTAGCGCCACATGCGCCCACAGCACGGCTCGCTAGGCTCGCCTCCGGTTTGCTACGGCGGGCTTGCGTAGCTAGGGACGCCTGGTTGGTGGCAGGGCGTGTCCGTAGCTATCTGGGTCCACCAGGATAAGTTGTGTCACAGCAGCAGCATCGCAAACGCCTGCTGGCGGTCTCGCTCTGCCTCGCGCTGTGCCGCTGGTGCGTGGGCCCTCATGTAGTATGCTAGTCCTGACTTCGGGGAGTCAAGAGACCCCGATACAATCGGAGGAGCCGAGCCTAAGCTAGCTATCTATCGTGATACCCATGCCAGCAGCCGCCGCCCCGCCCGACGCTGGCCTCTGTCGCGGCCCCGTCGGCCCCGTTAGTTGCATGCATGCTTCGTCACGCCCCAGTTGGCTCGAGCCTTAGGCTTCAGGTGCGCCGCCGCCCGTGTGTACGTACCAGCGCCGCCCGCGCCTACCGGTACAGCGGTGCTGCCCGCGGCGCGGCCGCGCCCATGCATCCTACCTACCCAGTCGGCCTGTGCCTGCCGGCGCTGCCCGCCGCAAGTACCGGCGGCGCCGCCCGCGCCGGAATCATTCCCCTTCTGCACCTGTCGCTCCTCCGGGGGCGCGTTTGGTCACCACTTCGTACATGTTCTGTGTTCGTTCCCGGCCTCACGCGACCCGTTCCGTGCCCGCCGCCCCCCCCGTGCCTCCCTGTCTGTTGCTTGCCGCCCAGGGGGCGCCTCCACAGTACCGCACCCGATTGCCGCACCCGTTGCCGCGTTGCTAGCGCATCGGGACTTCGGGAGTGCATCCCCCCAACCGCCTCCAGGGGGCCTCCTTGCCGTGCCGCCTCCCCACGAGGTTGTAACGTGCCCACGGTGTTAAGAACCCCGTGCCGCCTGTGGGCTGCGGTCGCGTCGTGGCTCCTCTGCCAGCCGCCTGCCCCTGCCATCCACCCGGGCCGAGCTAGGAGCGTCGCGTCCCAACTTATCCCAACCCCCAGCCAAGACCCATGGACCCGCCGGCACCGGTCACGACGTGAGCCAGCCGGTTTTGCACCCACCGCCCGGAGCCGTCGCGGCCAGGGTCCATAGTTTTTGGCCGCGGGTGGAAGGCAGGGGCCAGTCAACGCTGGAGTACGCAGGTGCCGCTCACGAGGTATGCGGCGGCGGGTGGCCGAGGGGCGGGCATGCATCAGGGCTCCAGCGGCGCTCCGGCCATGGGCTTGGGAACCAGCCACGCATCCGTCACTCTCGACTCGGTGGCCGGAATCGATCGCCGTCGCCCCCTTCGCACCCCTGCGAGTGGCGCACCTCTCTGCAATGCTGGCAGCGGTCACTCGCGGTCCCTGCTCGCGGCACATTTCTGCCGGACAGTCGATGTGCTTGGTGGAGTTCAGGCATAGCAGCGTCCAGCCCGCCGCGGGGATGCAGTTCGTTGGCCCGGCTGGCGCGGTGCTTCCAGGTGTCGCCGGGGTCCAGGTACAGCTGCCGCTCGAGGCGGTCCAGCACGCAGCCGCTGGGGCCCCAGGTCCTTGCGTCCGCCTGGTACGTGAGCGAGCCATGTGAACCACCGACGCCAGCGCATTGCCGTGCGCGCGGCGTTGCGACCCCTAGAGCCAGGAGCCCTCAGGAGCCGCCGCGGGCCGCATCCTGCAGCGTGGGACTGCGCCGGTGGCGCGGGGGCGGCATACACATGTATGAGTGCATAGGGCATCAGGACACGAGCGAACGCGAGGCGCCGCTGAGAAGGGAAGTGACAGGAACGGGCGAAGCACGCAAGGGGAGGAGGGGCATGGGGACGGAGAGGGCGGGGTGCTGGCGGGGTGTGGCGAGAGACTCACCGTCGCCTAAAGCTTCGGTGGCACGCAGGTGCAAACGTATGCAAACATTCTGCAGCATGGAGGACTCCCGCCGCTTTCCGCTCAGGGAGCTAGGAGCGGCCCAGAATTATCCCGGCTATCATAACCCATCAACTCGGCTCAGCATGTTGCAGCTCGCGACCAAATGCAACTTGGTGTGGCCGCATGGTCATGCGCGTGGAAGCTGAGGTAGGAGTGGATGCAGTTTATTTGCTGCTGCTTTCGTCTCTTTGCGAGCGTGCTTGCTGCTGTGCAACGACGGAGTGTAGTTACTACTTGCTTCAGTAAACCGAGCGCAGGGCTAGGAAGGTGATGACAGCTAGCGCAGCGCGCGGCCCGCCGGACCAAACCCGCGACCAGACCTTCTTCGGCGGTGGCACTGCCGAACCACACGCCAGCTCGCCACGCAGCCCTAACCTTCAATCGCATTGTTGCCTTGCGCGTATATGTGCTACTCTACCATTCTTTGGTTCTTCAGCTGCATACTACCATGTCAACGGGCGCATGCCGCCGATGAGCAAGGTCAGCACCTCATTCTGCATACTGGCGACGCGACGTGCGGGCCTGTAGCGTTCTAGGCCTCCGCGATGGTTATAATGCGCGAATCTCCACGCCCACCCGCGCCGCGCCAGCAGGCGACAAACGCCCTACCGTGTCGTCGGGCCGGCGGACCACGTGCGTTCGCCCGCTTTAATCCGCTTGCCCCCGTCCAACCATCCTTTTGCCCATGCTTCACTACCTCGTCCTCAGTTGCCGTACGCCGCGTTTTTGATGACGCGAACGTGGCGGAGGACCCCCACTTGCAATTCAACATGTCCACGGACGGCAGCGTGAGCTGCTCTGGGTCTTCTCATACGTAAGCGGCACCCAGTCTCCACGCACCATTCCCTGCGAAGCGGCCTGCTGCTGGCCTAGCAGACGTGATTGATTTAAATGCGCTTGCTGCCGATCGCGCTTGCCGCAGGACGACAAAGGGCAGAACGACGGCGGCGCGCAACATCGAGGAGCAAGCCCCCGAGCCCTCACCAGCCCTCGATGTTCTTACCAGCCTGGACTTGCTGCAGCTGATCACGCAGCGCCTCAGCCCAGGCACCAAGCCTCAGGCGCTGAGGAGCATCAGCAAGGCTGTCCGGACCAGCTACGATGCGGGCTTTGTCAAGGACATTGCCGTCACCAGAGCCGCGCTCGCCGCAGGCGCGACGCCCGAAGGGCTGGTGCGCTTTGTCGCTGGCGTGCACCGCCGCGGCAGCCGGCCGACGGCGCTGGTCGTCGACCTGCCTCCTGGCATAAGCAATCTTGAGCAATCCACATGGCGAGCTGCCATGTGAGCTGGTACCGGACCGGGATGGCGCCGCGGCGCGCGCATTCAGCGCTTACTCTCGGCTCGTCCCTTGCCTCGCTCGCTCTATCGATGTACACTTCCGCAGCACGCCTGCCCCTCCTCCACTCTGCCACCCCAGCAAATTCACGGCCGCTCCATCACTTTCCGTTAACCCTTCCTTTGTCTCCCCCCGCAGCATCTGCGCCCTTAAACTGGGCATGCCGGCCCTCCGGGTCAGCCCGCACGCGCTGCGCGTCGTGCTAGGCCGGCTCAAGCCGCTCACGGACCTGACCAGCATCCGCGTCCTGCGCGGCACCGGCGACGTGGCCCTGGCGCCGCTGCTGGCCGCGGCGCCGCACAGCCTGGCGCACCTGGCCATCGAGCCCCCCGTCCGAGTCAGCGTGGCGCAGCTGCAGCGCCCAGACGTCGTGGGCGCGCTGCGCGGGCTGGCGAGCCTGGAGCTGCGGACGGCCACTACGCAGGAGGCCTTGCTGCTGGTGCCGCACCTGGCAGCTGTTACGAGGCTGGAGCTGCTGAGCACCGGAACAACGGAGGAGTGGCGCTACGTGGCGCCCCTCGCCGGCATGAGCCACCTGCGCAGCCTGACCCTGAAGGGCGGCCAGCTGCACTACTCGCAGCTAGGCAGCCTGCCCCGCGGCCTGACGCGCCTCAGCGTCGGCAGCGTATGCGGCGAGAGCCAGGCGCCATTCGAGCGGCTGCCGCTGTGGCAGGAGACCCGGCTGCCGCCGGCGCTGGCGGAGCTGGAGCTGCACGGGCGGTGCCAGGCGCCCGAAGTGCTGGCGACGCTGCAGATGCTGGGCGCCGGCTCGGGCCTCCGCGTGACGTGGAGTGCGGGGGCCGTTGCGGAGCTGGAGCTGCTGCCCGGCCGCCACACGGACGAGGTCACGGGTGGGCTGCTGCCGGTGGCGCATACGATGCTGCTGCACTGGCGGCCGTTGCTGCCGCAGTCACGGTCGCTCGTCATTGGCTACAGGGCACCGCAGGGCGGCTTCCCGGCGGCGCCTGCCTTCCCCGTACGTGGCCACGCCCAGTGGCTGCAGCCGCTGATGAGCCGGTGGGTTGGCTAAGTGCGCTGCGGGCTTTGGCTCGACACTCCGGCACAGTTTCGGGTGCGGGGCAGTTGCAAGGAAGGGAGAGCGAAGCCGGAAAGGTACTACAAGCTGAGCTGTGCCCCCCCCCGCCCCTGCGCACGACTGGCGGCATACATCGGATGACCCTGCCTGCCGTGTTTGCTCCTCTCCGCCCCCCCTTCCCCGCGCATGCATGTAGCCTCGAGAACATCACGCACCTCACAATATCAGGGCTGCAGCTGGCGAAAGCCGACTTGCAAGCTGTTGCACTCGGGGCCGCAGCGCTTGAGGTGTGACGGGCGCTCAGGGGCGGGCGGGGTGGGCCGCTGGATGGCCTGCGCCGCCTCGCGGGGCACGGAGGACCAGGAGGGGGCGGAACCCCTGCCTCCCAGGGCGGGGGGACAATGGGGCTAGCGGTGCGTGCCGATGTGCTCCTGCGGCCGCACCCATCGGCATGTCGCAGTGCGTACGTTAACCCGGTGCATCTTGTGTCCTAAACTTACCGCTGCGATACTAGTACGGCTTCTTGATGGCGGCCCCTCCATCCGCTCGCGGCATGGCCCTCATACCCCTCATGTATGGCCCTCATGGCGCCTCAACCCATCACGGCCCTCGCGGCGCCCCCAGCGGCCAGCCCTCACGGCCCTCACGGCCCTCCCAAACCTCACACGCGCCGCGCAGGCACTGGAGCTCCAGGCCCCCATCGTCTTTGAGCCTGCGGGCCTGCCGCACCTGGCCGGCCTGACCCGCCTGTCGCGGCTGCAGGTCGCTGCCAGCGAGGTGGTGTCGTGCGGTGTCGGCAGCGCGCCCTGGCAGCGGCTCGTGGCGGCGCTGGTGGCGCTGCGTCGCTCCAAGCAGCAGCAGCTGCAGCGGCTGTGGGTGGGGGCGCCTTCGCGCCACGGGGCGCAGGTGCAGGAGCTGGTCGAGCAGGCCAAGTGGCGCATGCGGGTGGCGGGGCTGTCGGACACGGGCGTGACGTGGTTCACGCTGTACGAGAGTTCTTGATGAGGGACGACGATGCATTGCGGTGCGCGGAAATGGGCGAGTGGGGCTGTAGATGCATACACACGCAGCATGCGAGCGGCACGCGGGCCTTCGCGGGTTTACTGTTGGGGGGGAAGGTATGTAGCGTTGCTTCCAGAACATTGCCACAGCCCAGGCCTCCGCTTCTACTGTAACAGCGTCCGTTTCCGCGTTTCCAGCCCAGCAACTTTCCCGGCCGTTCCCGGCCGACCCAGCGTTGCAGCCCGCGGCGTACGGCGCGCGCCCGCCTTTCTTGCCCACATGGATGTCACTTGGCCGTGTCGCCGCGCCAACCGGGGTGCATCGCACCGCCCAGCAGCCGCCGGCCGGCGGGCTGCGCATATGCAGGCCGCCCCGGGCCTGCCTGCCCGCTCGTCCACGACCTGCCGTGGTGGAAGGCACGTCCTGGGCACGTGTCGATAAGTCGTCGGTTCAGGTGAGCCCCTAGTCACGCTGGTTGATGATTGAAAGGGTGGCGGGCAAAGGGCGGTCGAGGGCGTGGAGGGCGTGGAGGGCGTAGAGGTCGTGGAGGGCGCGGAGGGCTGGTCGGTCGGGGTGGCTGGCAGAGAGCGTCCGAGGGC
Source organism: Chlamydomonas sphaeroides (assembly GCA_001662425.1). NCBI lineage: Eukaryota > Viridiplantae > Chlorophyta > Chlorophyceae > Chlamydomonadales > Chlamydomonadaceae > Chlamydomonas > Chlamydomonas sphaeroides. Next base: position 54,215 of record BDDC01000218.1, on the reverse strand, counting down.
GTGGAGAGACATACCGGAGGGTGGGAAATACTTCTCGGCTTAGACATCCCGAAAAATAACCTGACATACCTACGTACCAGCGGGAAGCCTTCGCCGTTCTCCATCTGATATGCAGCTGAAAAGCGACAGTGGGCTAGCGACGGGAGACGGTGCCAAGGCCAACCGCCAGCCAATCAGGAGCAAACGCTGCCGGCATTGCCCAACAACACACACATTTGTGTTACTCGTCCCTAGCGTCATCTCGTTATACGAGCGAGCGGCGTCAAGCCCAACTGGATTGCAGTGCGCAACCGTGAACAGGACGCCGCAGGGCCATGGGCGCAAACCAGAGTAACGAGGTACAGGAAGACGAGCGAGAGTTCTACGCATCGTTAAGGCGCCACCGCAAAGAAAATGTAGCCACCGGACCATCGACATCGCAGCCACAAACGGCGCTGCAGCTGCTGGGCGAAAAGCTGTTGGGGCACGACGGTGCTGAGGTGTCCGTAGCCAGCATCACAGGTGCGGAGGAGGTGCGCCGCATGCCGCTCCATATATGGATGCATCCACACGCACACAGCGTGAGGGCGTGCGGTGCCGCTGCGCTTGCAACTCCGCGGTGGAGTTCTTGAACGGCTTACATGACCGGTCCGTCTGAACGGCTCCCCGATCGGGCTGGCACGTACGCGCGCGCCCACCCCCTTGCTTGTACTGTTCCCGGTATGTGTAGCCTCCAGTTAGTTAACCCTGTATGCCTTGCCCTTAGCAAGTGCCCGGTGTGATTCGCCAACAGGACCTGGCAAGATCATCGGCCTTCTGTTCGCAGCTCACATGTGCGAGATTCAGCCCACCTTCGTTCCACACTTGGTTTCAGTATACAAGCAGTTCAAGGCAAGCGGCGTGCCGCCGCCCGTCCAGCCCGCTGCCCTTCGCCGCATCGCGATTGCCTGCCTGCCTGCCTGCCTGCCCCAGGCCTCCCACCCCCGCTCGGCCGACTGGGAGATCGTGTACGTGTCTGCGGACGCCGAGGAGGAGAGCTTCAAGGCCTACTTCGAGACCATGCCGTGGCCCGCGCTGCCACACGACAATCGCGCCGCCCGGCACGAGCTGATGACCCGCCTCTTCGAGGTGCGCCACCGGCAGGCAGCGAGTGGGCCCCAGCCTGCGGCCGCCGCCCTTCACCCAGCAGAGCCACAGGCGCCAGCAGACCTGCCTCGGTGCAGCCAGCCCCGCCCCCATTTCATTCCAATCAAGCAACCTCCGCCAGTGACGAGCGACGGCTGCTGTCGCACCGCTGCCGCGCGCGCACGCAGATCCCCGGCATCCCCATGCTAGTCATCGTGGACGGCGACACGGGCGAGCTGCTGACCACCAACGGCCGCACGGCGGTGGGTGGCCACCCCGAGCGAGCGAGCCGGGTTGCGCGGGGCGCGCGCGGCTGCCACCAGTGCACGGCTGCTTGCGCCGCGGAGACCGGCCGCCCCTGCCTACCCTAGAAGACGCGTCCGCACTCGTTACCCAAGTAAGCGTGCTCCAGTGACACAGAACAATGCCTGTGCACCGCCGCCGTACGTACGTACGTGCGCCGTACTTACGTGCCCGCATGCAGGTGAGCTTCGACAGCGAGTGCGCCGACTTCCCCTGGCGCCCGCGCAGCTTCAGGGAAATCATGGAGGGGGTGGACCTCGTGCCGCCGCCGCCGCAAGAGGGCCCGCCAGGAGGCGACGAGCCGGAGGGCGAGGACCCCGAGGCCGCCGAGACTGCGCAAAACGTCCAGCCGCGGGGGGGCGAGCCCACGCAGGGGTGAGGCACGCGCCGGGCGGGGTTGGGGCGGTGGCAGGGCAGGTAGGGCAAGGCGGTGGCCTGGTGGGGTAGGGCCGCCGCGCGGCTCTGGTCGGCCGCTGGACGTCCCTCCGGCGGACCGCAGTCGGGGTAGCAGCTGGGGTGGGCTACGCACAGCCTGAGCCGCGCTGCTGTTGCAGGCACCGGAGGTGGGTGAGTTGGGCTTGGCGTGTTTGTGGTTCCGTAGGGGGGCCGGGGCCCCTCCCATGTATGGACGGGAGGCGCCCGGCCACCACGCACACACATATGATGGCACCGCCGAAGTGGAACATCTGTGGTACATATGTTACCTGTTTTTAACCACACACACCCCACATATATGTGTAACACTGGAACACACATATGTTGATTATTACGAACACACACCTGAACGCATCATTGCTTTATATGCACGCCCGACGCGTCATCGGCCCAGGGCGTGCCGCGCGGGGCGTGTTGCCTTCATTACGTATGACACACACCCGGGCGGCAGCGCGGTGCGGGCGCCTCCCGCTCCCTGCGGTCCTAGGCTCTGGCCCCACGCTCAACGCGCGCTTGGCACGGACCCCCACCCCGCCCCCGCAGCCCCGTGCCGGCCCTGGAGGCTCTCCGTGGCAAGACCACGCTGCTGTACTTTGCGGCGCCCTGGGACAGCTCCTGCCGCGACTTCACGCCCAACCTGGCGGCCACGTACAAGTGAGGGCGCGCGGAGACGGACGGGACGGGACGGGGCGCATGGCGGGGGAAGCTCGAAGGACACGTCGGTAGCCAGGCCGGTAGCCACGCTGGCAGGGTGACAAGATAGACCGCCAGGCCTGGCAGGCGGTACCGCAGAGCTTGGCCGAGCGTGTCGGTACCTGACTGCCTAGTGTGTCGGTCGCGGCCCGTGAAGCCGCGGCTGCTGCGTGGCAGCTGGCTCTTGGGATCGCCGTCAGTGACCGTCGCCGGCCTGCGCCCGGTCATCCCGACCCGCTCTCAATCAGTGCCTCACACATACACACACGTGTCACTTCACTTATACATGGGCACACACGGGGCTGGTGCTCTATTTCGGCCCTAAAAGTTGAACACACGCCCGCTGCGCTGGGCGCACTATTTACACGTATGGTCTGAACGCTTGCGCAGGGCGCTCCAGGACGCCGGCAAGGCGGTGGAGGCGGTGCTGGTGCCCATGGGCCGCAAGCAGGAGGCCGTGGCGCGCTTCCACTGCTCCATGGCCTGGCCCTCGCTGCCCCACGGCGACACCCGGCGGGCCGCTCAGCTGTGCCGGCTGTTCAAGCTTGAGGTGCGGGGTGGGGCGGGGCGGGGCATGGGGGCACGACCCTGCGGCAGCCAGGGCCTGGGGCTGATGAAGAAGCAAGGCCGGGCAGGCAGGCCTGCATGGGGCCCACTGGCCTGGGGCCTGAGCCCGAGGGCCTTAGGACGCTGGCATTCGAGCAGCAGCGGCAGCGGCGCAACGGGGCTGGGGATCCCGGCTGCTGCGCTTGGCACCCGGCGGAGCAGCAGCTCCGTTTGGGTTGCTCCCGACGCCCCCGGCCGCCCCTGCCCAAGCCCTTGCCTCCGAAGCGCCTCTCCATGACGTGATGACCCCTGGCGCCTGCCCGCACTGCGCCCCACGGCATTCCCCCATGCGCGCCACAGCTGAGCGACATCCCCGTGGTGGTTGTCCTGGACGAGAATTTCGAGGTGCGCTCGTATGACATCTACACCCCCGCATTACCTAGATAAAGAAAAATGTTGCAACAAGTATATCGTGTCCTACACAGTCCGGGCGGGCTGGTGGTCTTGGGCCGGGCTGCTACGGTGGGTTCCTAGGGCGGCCCATTCTGCCCCCCCGCCCCGCTCTCATCCGCGCTCTACACCACGCGTACGCCGCCACGTGCACGGCAGCACCTCTGACTAGCAGCACATCCAGCCGATTGATAAATGGGCTGTCACAGCCGCTACACGGTGCTGCTCCGGCCCGCCTAGCCATCCCGCCGCACACGCAAATGGCCCTCCCCTCCTCCATCGCCCCGACCCTCGCCTCCTCCGCTCCCCCGCTACCCCGCTTCCCCGCTACCCCGCTACCCCGCTCCCCCGCTACCCCGCAGGTCATCACTTGCGATGGCAAGGACGATGTGGAGTCCGACCCCGCCGGCAGCCGCTTCCCCTGGGCGCCGCAGCCCCTGGACCGGCTCAGCGAACACACGGTGTCGGCGTTCAAGAACCACACGCTGCTGCTGTACGTCACGGACGCGCGCGACGACGAGGCCGCGCAGGCCAAGGCGGAGGCGGCGCTCGGCTCCGTGGCTCGCAGCACCTGGGAGCAGCCGTGGGGCGCCAAGTGGCGCTTCCTGTGGGCGCGCACCGGCGAGGAGCTGGCGCTGCAGCTGCTGGGGGTGTGCGGTGTTGCCAAGCTTAGCGGAGATGGGGAGGCGTTTGTGGCGCCCGAGGGCGAGGCGCTGTTGCTGGTGGAGCGCCGGCGCAGCGGGGCGGCGTGGGACCTGGGCAAGCGGGGCGTCCAGGCGAGCGAGGCGGGCGTGCGCGGCGCCATTGCGGACTTCCGGGCGGGCCGGCTGGGGCCGGGCGAGGAGCTGTCGTTCGAAAGCGCGGAGGGGGCGGGCGATGGTGGGGATGACGAGTCCGATGAGGACGACGAGTGATACTCTGACTGCCCAATGGGATGCGCGTTTGAGCGGCCAAAGGCACCTCGGGGATCACGGCCGATGCGAGGGGAACACGTGGGGGAACACCAGGTCGCCCGCCCCCCCACACACACATACCTCGCCATCCCTCGCGCCCTGCTGCAGCCCTGCTCCGCTTGTCGACCGGCCCTGCGCCCGCGCAGCCGCCGCTACTGTGGTGTGAGTCTGTGCACCGTTACGCGAGCGCATGTGACATACAGTCAGGGCCCAGGGGCAAGGTGGGGTTGCTGGCGGTTCCGGGCTAGGCAATGTGTATATGTAGTGATGACCCCCTCCGGCGGTCGGTATGGCATGTACTGCATTGGGCTCCTGTATGCATAAGCAGGCGCTGACGAGACAGCCGAGTTGATCGCGTGATGCCGAGTGCCCACGCTCTGGTTGGAGCCGTTGAACGTGCTGTTTGGCGCGTCCTCGTCCTCTCCTCTCTACAAAGTGACGGCTTCCCGCCCCCATGGCTGAAGGCTCGAGGTAGCGAGGAGCCCTCTCTGCTAGGAGGCCACGAGCTCGGGACCTGCCGTACATGGTCGCACTGGGAGCGCATCATGGTCAACCTGGCACGAGGGCAGCATGGCAGGGGAGGTCGGTGTGTGTCTCACCATGTGAGCTGTCGGGCGACTAGGAGCCGTCATCGTCGACGGCCGATCGGCGGGGAGCAAGGTCGGTTGCTTGGCGCTGTGGCCCTGAGCAGGCAGCTTGGCTAGCAGTACCAGTCGGGCTGCGTTGCATCGCGGGGAGGACACTTCGCAGGGTGCTTGTAATCGGGGCTCGGGCAGCGTCGCAGGTGGCTGCAGATCCACTCCCAAATGCCTTCACCTGTCATCCGTCTGCTGTCCGCTTCAACGACCTATCCTACAAGGCAGCCGTGTGGCGCGGGGTCCGGTGGATAGTAGCCCCTGAGCGCCCCACATACAGCCCGTCGCCGTATCCGCGATCAGCACGCCCACCGCACATGCACGCTCATCCTCGCATGCGGGTGCACCTGCCCCCCACGTGCGTGGCCTCGCTCGCCCCAAGCCCGCCGCGCCCCTCCAGCTCCCCAGCCAGAGGTGTTATCTTGACTGTTTAGACCGATCCGACCGATGGCGGGTCCGGGCACGGGAGGGTGCGCTCACGGAGGGCGGCCTGGTGCTGCCCGGCGGACTGACCCAGCGGCAGCAGGGCGACTGGTATGGCTGCAGGCGACAGGGAGACAGGGAGACATGGCGACAGGGGGACATGGCGACAGGGGCTGACGCGCGGCTGCGTGTGGCGGCAAAGCAGAGTAGATAGCGCTCATCAGCCGCACAGCCGTTGCCGCATCGCCATGCCTACAGTGTTAGAAAGCGCTGGCCAAAGCAATGCAGGCTCCACCCACCAATGACGTCCATCGACGCTGGTTCTCAAGTAAAGAGAATCCACACTGCGCCGGCGCACGGCCGCCGCGCACCCAACGACGCGCTCATGTCCAGAAAGCATTGTCAGTCCGGTGTGGGATGCATGCATGCCGCAATTCAGGAATGCATGGCCTCTAGCACAGAGCCCGCGGGCTCACACGGTTGCATGTGGATTCACGATGACTGCCGCGTCGGCTAGAACCACATCCGCACGACACACGGCCTGCTCGCATGTCTGCAATGACTGCAAGGCCTGCCGTCGTCGGATCCACCAAAATCTGGCGCTTCTGCGCCCTGATCCCCACATACAGCATCGATATGCACGCCGGGGCGGGCGCGGGCGCGCTCCTCCCTCCCAACATAGGACACACGAGCAAGCCAGTCCATACCAAGAGCCCTCCCAATCCGCATGCCGACCCCCAGGCCTGCCCGCAGACCACCGACACGCTGCTGCACGCAACCGGTGGAGGGACCCACCATATGCGCAGTCTAGGAGGCGCATGATGCGCTGAGGGCCTTACGCCCACTGCAGCGCGGAGGCGCTACACCAATACACCACCGATACACCACCGGTACACAACCAATACGCCACCGGTACACCACCGACACACCACCGGTACATCACCTACCGGTACACCACTGATATACAAATTTATGGCCCATGACATTGAACACAGCCCTGCTGCGGCTAGCTACAATGCATGGCCAGGCAGCCGACTGTCGTGGCGCTGGCCCACACAGCGGCCACACCTACCAGGCCCCTCACTCCGCTCCCTGCCTCGCCTCGTACCCAGTGGCATGCGTGCCAACCCGTCGCACGTGTGGATGGCCCCACACTCGACAGGTCTGGACCGGAGCAGCAGCCCCGGCACAGGGCGGGGTTCTTGGGGACTCCGCACCCCAGATTCTGGCTAGGTGGCGCCGCCGCCGCGCCGCCGCGCATGGCCGCCAACAGCGCCCCGGCGGCCGAGTACCGAATGTGGCCCCCAAGTGCAGGCGGCGCGTGAGCGGCGGCGGCTCAAGGAACGGCCTCACTCGAACTTCCAGATCGTCTCTGCGCGGACCTTCTCCTCCCAGGCGGCCTGCTCCTCGGGCGTCATGTCAAGCTGTTGTCGGGCGGGCCACGCAGGACGGGGCGGGACGGGGCGCCGTCACGCGTCAGGGAAGCGCTCGTGTCAGGGTTCAGAAGGCAGCATGGCCCCAGGTTGAGACCGGCAAGGCCAGTACGGCGTTGTGCTGCAGCAGGGAGGCCACGCACAGCACAGGGGGAGAACCAGAGCAGTGCCCCCCAGCGCCCCTCAGCGCCCACCTTGATGCCAAAGATATCACGGATCTCCTGGGGCGTCTTTCCCTTGAGCATGTTTGCGAGCTTCTTGGCGGTAAGGTCGAACAGGCCTTCGATGTTGAGGTAGTTGGAGGCCTGCGCGGATGGGAGGGGAGGGGATGGAGCGGCCGCACGGGCGGTTGGAGCCAGAGCCCAGGCGGCGGAGGCTTTGAGGGCTCTTAGGCGCCTCGTCGCAGGGCAGTACAGTTGCGATGAGCGGCCAGGGCATGCCTGGGAACGGAGGGAGGGCCGCCCAACGCGAGCGAGGGCCCGCTGGGGCCCGAAAGGGTCGGCGTGGTGGGGCCAAACCATGCAAGTCGGATTCCCCTACGAGGACCGCCCGCACCCAACCCTGGCGCTTCACTCCTGCGCACCAGCATGAGGTCCCGATGGGTTGCCTGGTCGACGTCCAAGTACTGTTCATCCCATGCTGCGATGTCGGCCTGAGGCTTGGCTGTCAGCCCGTCAGCCCCCTTCACGTCTGCCTCTGCATGATACTTGCAGTACTCTAGAACCTTTGCCAAGGTCTTTCCGTCCACGATGGGTAGCGGTATGGCTCCATCGATTCCATCCTCGACCAAGGTCTTCGCAGTCACCGACATGAAGGCCACTGCCTGTGCCACCGTGAAGTTCTCGCCATCCACGCTAGTGAAGGTTACCGTCGACATGGTCCGTTCCCTGTTGTGGATTTCTTGACACTAGGACTCAGATGTGAGTGGATGTGGCTTGCTGCAATATGTATGGTTTCTGTTGTGGGCTGCTTTTGCGGAGGCTCCAAAAAGGGCTCAATGTGGGCGATCGAGGGGACCGGACCTACCTGCCCTCGCCCCTTCGCGCGCGAAGCCGGAGCTGCCGCATGGGTCTTTGCGAGGTCCGCCTTCATCGCTCTTCGCTCAAAGCACGAGTACCTGCGCACCGTTCGTTCGCTCTCCGGGCCATAAGCATTTGCGTGCTCGCCAGTGGGCTGCCGACGGCCTTGGCAATCGGACGTCGGGGTGGCGCTGTTACACCCTGACCCTGACCTACTCGCGTGGGCACAGGTCCACAGCCATCTACTTGCCAGACAAGGGCGCCCCATGTGGTCCCAGCAGTCGGGAGCGGGGAGCGGTAGTGGTCGTGGAGCTCGTAACGGACCACGCTGGACCACGCCGGAGACCCCTCCCGGCACCTGAACGCGCGCACCCCGAGCGCGGCAGGGAGCCGCCCATGCGACAAGCTTATTGCTCGTGAGGTTAGGCAAGGGAACCAGACACAACCACAATCACATCCAGAGCCTTACATCCGTTGTACGCGTGGCGTCCGTTCCGGTTGCCAGAGACTCCTTGGCCCCTCAGCCCGGCCAGTTTGCTAACATGACGCTCACGCAGCCGCACGCACATGGACACATAATGACATACGCACTGCTGTCGCCCAATGCCTGCCCTCGCGGCCTAGCCCCAAGCCCGCGGCGCTCCCCTAGCTGCCCGCCCGACGCCTGTGGCCCTCACGGCCGCTGCGCCACCCGCACGCGAGCGGCCAGGTCCGGCCAGTTGGCCAGCGCCGCCGCCGCCACGGCCTGCGTCAGGCCACCGCCGCCGCCGGCCCCGGCGGCGCAGCCGCCGCGGCACAGCAGCACTAGTCGGTGCGGCAGCCAGCTGGGCGGCACACGACAGAGCGCCGCCGCCAGCTCGGGGAGCCGCTGCAGCTGCGGCCACTGCTGCGACCAGCAGGCCGCCTCGGGGCCGCCGCCGCCTCCGCTGCTGCTGCGGTTGCTGAACCCGCCGGCGCCCGTGTCCGAGCTTGCCCCGTCGCCGGCGCTCGTGCTCACGCCTCCGCTGCTGCTGCTTGTACCTGCGCCGGCGCCGCCCCCGCTGCTGCTGGCCCCGGCGCCGCCGGCCGTGCTGGTTCCAGCTCCAGAGCTGCGCTTGCGCCGCGCCGCACTCTTCGACCCAGCGCCGGGGCCGGCGCCACTACCCGCCCAACCGGCGCCGTCGCCCGAGCTGCGGCCCGCCGTGTCAGGTAGCCCTGGCAGCCGCGGGTCCGCCGGCAGCCTCACCTCCAGCACCTCAACCGGCGCCGCCAGCCGCAGCAACAGCGCCGCCAGCCGCCGCGGCGCCGCCGCCGCGGGCACGCTGATCTGCGCCACCGCGAGGCGGTGTCGCCCCGTCAGAGCGCGCAGTCGCTCCCAGTGCGCCTCCGCGACCGCGGTCGCTGCGGCTCCCTCGGGGCCGGTGCCTTCCGGGATCGGCACGTCCTGCGAGTCGCAGGGCTGCGCCAGCGTGCCGCGCAGCACCACGCGGCCGACGCAGATGCTCCAGGGCTCCTTGGCGGCCGCGGCAGCGGCGGCAGCAGCCGCAGCGTCCGCCACGCTTGTGCGGTGGCGCGTGCTGGGCCCAGCCGCCGGCTGCTGGTGCTGGTGTTGCGGCGGCAGCGGTGGCTGCGGTGCAGGGTAGAGGCCCCCAAACATGCCCAGCAGGCCAGCGAGGCCGGCCCCGGCGCCGCCACCGCCGCCGTCGTCTGCGGCGGGCCCGCCCCATGCGCCCAGCCCCATGTCCAGGTCAAACTCATCATCGGCCCACAGCAGCGCCTGCGCCAGCGCCGCGCCCCCCGCGCCTTCCGCGCCGCCGGCCCCGGCTCCGGCGCCGCCCTGCTGCTGCTGCTGCTCCTGCTGTGGGTTGGCGTTGTGGTGCAGGAAGGGGCCGGCATGGTAGTGCGGGAACAAGTCCAGGTCTAAGCCCAGCCCCATGTGCGGCCCCAAGGCGAAGTCGAGGGGCCCCAGTAGGGGCCCCTCGGGCGGCCCCTGCTGCTGATTGGCCACGGGGGGAGCGGGCGCCGCAGCAGCGGCCGGAGCCGCACCGCCGCCGGCTCGGGCGGGCCCCGGCGGCAGCGGGGACGCCACGGCCGCCTTTGCCAGCTCCGCTAGCCGCAGCAGCTGCGGGCATCGTTGGGGTGCCGGGGCGAGGAAGGTGAGCGTGGGGTGCATGCAATCCAGGGGAGGCTCCGCGGCTTAGCCGGCCGCGCCGCCCGTGGCTTCCTCGCAACACACGCCCCCCCAGTCTCGCCCCGTCGTTGCCATTTTCTATGATCCTCGCCAACACCGCACCTGGTGGTCGTCCACTGTGCCCGACACCGCCAGCCGCCGGCCGGGGCGGTCCACCTCCAGCTCGCCCACCCACACGTGCGGGTCAGCACAGGCGCCAGCCGTGCCCGGCGCAGAGCTCGACCCCGCGGCCGCCGCCGAGCCGGCCGAGGAGGACGGCCCGGAGCCGGAGGCGGCGGCCGCCGCAGCCGGCGACTCGTCGTGCTGCCGCCGGCCGAAGGCCTCGTCCAGCCGCAGCGGCCGCCGCCGGTGCAGCAGCCCATACGCAGCTCCCACCCGCGGCATGGCGATCCCAGTCGTGGCACTGCCGGCGGCGGCGGCGCCGGTGCTCCATGCGGCGGAGCCGCCGGCAGCGCCCGCGCCAGCGCCCGCGCCGGCCGCGGCCGTGGCGTGCGCTGGCGTCCAGACCTTCACCCAGCACTCCCGCAGCGTCAGGCGCTCCAGCGCCGCCAGCAGGGCCAGGCCGTCAGCCACCTGCTCCAGGCTGTGCTGGCCACCCACCACCGCCAGGCTGCGCAGCCCCGGCAGGCTGCGGGCCAGGCCCGGCAGCCCCAGGTAGGGGCCCAGCCGCCGGCTGCCGTCAGCGGCGGAGCCGCTGCTTGCGGCGGAGCCGTTGGGGTCGGGCTCGTGCTGCAGGGTGAAGTCCGTGAGGCGGGCCAGCGCGGGCGAGGTGCGGCGGCGGAGGGCGGTCAGCGGGGACACCGAGGTGGAGGCAGTGGAGGCGCAGGGCGGCAGCAGCGCCGCCGAGAGCTCCATGTGGGTCAGGGAAGGGATGTGGGTCGCCAGGCTCTCGAGGGTGTTAATCACCGCCGCCTCGTCGCCCCCGTAGAAGGACTGCAGGGTGGTGTCGGAGGAAGTGGGAGGGAGGCGGGGGGCAGAGTGGAGCAGGAGGACTTGCCGAGAGCATGAGGCAAGGGTTGACGGGAGCAGACTTAAGCGCGGAGGAAGCCCGGCGCTCCGCGGTGCCCCACCACATAATCGCAGGGTGTTTGATGGGCCAAGGGAATGTCCATGACCAAGCCCAATCCAGACGTCGTGGCGACCCTCATACCGAGCTTGCCCATTCCGACCCCTTCCGCTTCCTGGCCAGCGTCCCGGCCATACGCCAACCTGACGGCTTGCACACCCGCCCCTGCCCCACCTGTGAGCTGTGCCGCGTCAGCTGCCAGCGCCGTCCCAGTAGAGCCAGGTGGCTCAGCCCCGGCATCAGCCGACCAAGCGCCGACGCCAGGCCACCGCTGGGCTGCAGCCGAGGGCTCTCCTCCAGCAGACGCCGCGAGAAAGCGGCCACCAGCTCCCGCCGGAACTCCGCCATGTAATGCTCGTCAGTCGCCTCCTTGGGTCCCAGGAAGCGGCTGGAGGAGGCCCGGCAGGACGGGAGTGGCGCCGGTGCACAGGCCACTGATGGCGCCGCAGCGGAGGCGGACCGCGGCTGGCCGGAGGCGGTGGTGCCCGCGGCGGTCGCAGCGGAGGCGGCCGCGGCTGCGGTGGCGGCAGCCTCATTGGTCTCGACAATGTCGGCGAGGCCGCTGGCGCGCCAGGCGAGCAGCTCGGCGCAGACGTCCAGGCGCAGCTCCATCGAGCGCACGTGCGGCAGGGCCAGGCCGCGGCCGGCGGCCTCCTCGAACGGCCGCATGATGTAGGCCAGGTCGTGGCCCGGGCGCGGGTCGGTGGCGACGGAGAGGGCCAGACGCGAGCAGCGCGGCGCGGATACGGCCTGGGGTGAAGGCGGGGGAGCATCTCGCACGAGGAACAGGACTGCGGGCCGGTACCGGTCGCAGCAATGCAGCTATGCCGATGGCTGTTGTGCATGTGCAGCCAGGAGCTGTGCTGCGTGCGCTCCAAGCCCGCCCATTCGGCACTATCACCCGGCGAGCGAGTACAGGCCCGCTGAGTACCAGCAGGAATGGATTTGTGATCAAATATCACGTCGAGCTCAAAGCTGTCGCTGTCGCACAGAGGCGACTCGACCGGCAAACCCCGAAGCCATAACCGTTGCGTCACGCCCCAAGCCAGACATACCATTCTTAGCCATCCAGCTCCGCGCATAGCCCAGGCGCCTGGAGGGGAGCCGGTGACACGCGCGCCAGAAAGCAGCAGCGGGTCCGGTGCAAAGGCGAGGTCCACGAGCTCCTTCGCTACCTTGCAGGTGGCACGAAGGCTGAGAGCCTCCTGACCTAGGAAGGACAGGAAACCCACGCGCGCACAAAAGTCCACCGATGCTAGGACATCCAAAAGGCTAGGCGCTTCGGTGCCTCCACCGTCAGTCGCCATGGTGGCGGTGCAGGAGCGGTGGAGCTATGGAAATGCAAGTCACACTTCCTACGCGCAGCGCAAAGCCGAGTTGGCACAACTGCTCACAACGCAGCGCGGCGGAGTCTGCGCTATGACTTCAGTACGCTTGCGAAATACAGGAACAGTTCTGATTATCTGACAGGCTTGGCGGTTTTGCGCATAGACCGTGCCAAGTAGCAGCAACCTGCCCCCACCTTTACCCCGCCACCGGACCACAAAAGTTTCACAAGTACGCGAAGGCAGCACGGACCAACCCACGCGCACCACATCAACACACCGTTTCGCCCACATTCACAGACCCGCCTCAGCAGCGCCCTCCATCTCCATGCGCCTCGCCGCGTGCGCGTCCAGGTACAGCTGCCGCGCCGGCTCGCGCAGCTCGGCTGGCAGCCATCCCGCCGCCTGCGCCCGCTCCAGACGCTCCACGAGACCGGACTGCGGGCGGGCAGGGCGCACACGGGGCAACCGGTCACACACTACCAAAGGACTGCATTTGCCGAACGCCCAGGCAAGGCGCGACAGCCACCCTGCGCGCAGGTGCGTGTCGCCTCGCCTGCACAATCGCAAACGCCTGGCCTCAAGTGCCCAATGCGCAACCCCCTATCGTCCCAACCCCTTATCGTCCCAACCCCCAACCCCCAACTCTCCATCCCACCATGAGCAGCGCCTCCCGCGTGCTCTTGAACTTGAGCAGCTGGCCGGCAGCAGCCAGGAACTCGCGGAGCACCTCTGCAGCGGAGGGGGGCAGGGATGCGGGGGAAGGGTTGGGCGAGCATGGCTGGGCGGGGTGGTGTGCTGCGGTGTCCTCGTGTTCAGCTACCAACACCATCCGCCATGCCCTTGCCACGCCGGCCCACACCCACACATGTCCTGGCCCGCGCACCCAAGGCCATCACCCCCACCACCACCACCACCCATAGCGCGCCCCCTTTAACGAGGGTTACGTCCACCCACCCGCGCTGGCCCGCTCCCTGAATGTGGCCAGCAGCAGCGCCGGCCCCTCCTCCGCCTCGAAACGGTTCGCCAGCCACTCGTTGCCCACCACCGACTGCACCCGCCGCAGCGTGAGGGCCACCGTCTCGGGCCGCTCGGCCTTTGGGGAAGGGAAGGGAGGGGAAGGGAAAGATGGGCAGGGAAGAGGAGGGGAGGGCTGAGCCGGGCGCGGAGGTTTAGGCTTGGGGCATAGGCTGGTTAGGGACGGGCGGGGCGGGGCGCCCCCCCCCGCCGGTCGTCCCCTTACATTGTCCCCTCCGCCGGTGGACCCCCCCCGCTCACCTCCAGCCCCTTGACGCACAGCGACATCATCATGCTGTTGGTCAGCATGTGCACTGGGTGGGGGCGAGCGGCGAGGAAGGGAGGTGGGGAGGGCAGGGGTGGCGGCCAGGACCGCCGTGCAGGCGGGCCCCGGCGCCCCAGCATCCCAGCACCAGCCGCACCCCGCCTCCCGCCAGCCACACTTGGGCTCCGCAGCACCGCGCCCTGGAGAAGGCCGCGCCCGCGTAATCTGTGGCCCCCTCGTGTGGCCCCCGTGTCAGCTGTGGCACCCCGGTGTGGCGCTCCCCACCCCGGCTGGAAGGTGCCGGCCCTGGGCCACGCACGCGGCCGCTGCCTGGGCCCTCTTGGCGCTGTGGTCCCCGGCCCAACCCACGTCCCCTCACTGCCGTCACCGCACCCCTGGCACACCGCTCCCTCCCTCCCTCCCTCCCTCGCCACGCCGCTCCCACAGCACAGCGCTACCCCAGCCAGCCCCCACCGTGTGCCCACCTCCCAGCGGCACCGTGATGAGCAGCACCGCGCCCTTGAGCAGCGTGCCCGAGAACTGCTCAGCGGGCGCGGAGAAGGGCTTGAACGCGTCCTCGGCTGAAGCTGAAGACTTGCGGGCGGCGCGGCGGGCGGCGCGCAGGGCCTCGCGCTCCGCGGCGGTGGCGCTCCCGGCCGTGGCCGCAGCGCCGGCAGCGGCCGTGGGAGCGGAGGTGGACGCAGCGGGCGAGCCGCGTCCTGGCGCTGCGCCGAGTGAGGAGGCACCGGGGCGGGAGCTGGGGGAGGGCCCCGGGGCTGGTGAGGGACCGACGGGGAAGAGCACGCGCTGCAGGCTGGCGAGTAGGGATGGCACGGGCGAGGATGCGGCCGGCTCAGCCGCCGAGCTGGCAGCGCTGCCTCGTGCGCTGTCGCCAGATCCGGAACTGTTCATGCGTAGCTGCTGGCATGCTGGCGAGCACGCTGGCGCTGCGGCGCGCACATGGCGAGCGGCGCTTGCCGATGCAGCTAATGCGCCGCATGCCGCGACATCGCCTGCGGCACCATTACGTACTGTAAATTAAGAGTGTCTTGCAAGGGCTGAGTCGCAGCGTTCGCGCTCACCCGCTGTGATGATGCTGCAGAACACAGGCTGCGCCTTAATTGCTTGAAGCAGCTGAGCGGCCAGCATAATGGCGAGTGTGTGCACAGGTTTTTCGTGAGGTTTTAAGGTGGGGAGTGGCAAGTGGAGATTGGGAAGTGGGGAGTGGCGCGTGAGATGACTCGCTGCCTGGCACGCGGTACGGCAGTATGTCTGGTCCCTCGCGTCTCCCTTGTCCCGTTCAGGACTCGTGTCTTAGTTACCCAGGTCACCCAACTCAATCGACGTGTAAGCCATTTGGGACTGAAGTCACCCGCCCTGGGTGACCTCAGGCGGCCGAAGGCTAGCGAAGTCGCCCGGAATGCTGCATTTTGCTAGGCGCAACCGCAACCGCATTGGCACGATCTCGGATGACTTCCCGGGAAGTGCTGCACGCTTGGCAGTGTTTTGGTAGGGTGCAGGGTGTACTGCGTGGCTTGTACCAACGCCACCGCTGCTGCGTGTTGAACGGGCCGTGTGCGGGGTGCGGAGGTTGCGGGCGGTGAGGTTCGACGTCCGAGTCTCCAGCAACTGGGCCTGGACTCCCTGGTGCGCCACCACGCCACGCCACGCGATTAGGCGCAATCTCCCCCCACCCCACCCCACCCCACCCTGGCGAACTTGGTCCAGCCACGCGCCGCCAGGCGCGGCGGGCAGGACGGACCACGAATCGGTACACATCACCCTCAAACCACGTGGCTATTGCTGGGCATGCGGGAGCCCGACGAAAGGCGGGGGCGACTGGACCCGCAGGCCGAGGCCGCGGCGCCTAGCTGGGTGCAGGGGAGGCTGATGAAGGTTGGAGCTCACACCGCAAGGCCGACAGCCACTGGCGCAAGAGTGCAGCACAGAGGCATGCAACATAGTTGGCCCGTCGTGCTTCCCCTGGCACTTCCCTTCGCCGCCCCGCAGCCGCCGTGGGTGGCAATTCGGCGGCGCCCCATCGGCTCCGTCAACCGCGCAAATGGCGCGCCGCATGTCTTTGTTCCGCACCTCGCATCCGACACGTCCGTCCTCAACCTCAATCCCACACGTCCGTCCCGTCGCCGCCCTCCCGCTTCAGCCGTCAACCTCCTCCCATGTCACACAGCCCCACAAACCCCCAATACCCCGCGGCCCCCCGAGCCGGCCAGCGGGCCCGCCCATCTCCCCACAGCAACGCCACCTTCCTCCCAGGGGGCCCGCTCTCGCCCGCCGGCCCCCAACCTGCTCACGCCGCCACATACACAAACACACACGCCGCCACCACCCTGCCCCTTCCCTCTCCCCTGCCCCCTCCCTCACGCCACCATGCCGCGCACGCCCGCCAGCCCCTGCACCTGCGCCTGCCCCGCCGCCGCCGCCGCTGGCGCCGCCGGCTTGTCCAGGCAGCCAAACATCTTGGCCAGGTCCACCCAGTGCCAGTGGCTGCGGCGGCGCAGGCTGTCCACCGCCTCGGCAGCGGCCGCCAGCGTGCGGGCCAGCATCTCGGGCACCTGAGGGCGGGCGGGCGTGGGGGATGGGAGGGAAGAGGAGGTGCGGCCCACGCAATGATGCGCTGCGCCTCGGCCGGTGTAGTGCCGCCGCCATCCAACCCACCCCGGCACCCCATAACTCCCTGCCTGCCTCCCGCCCCCACCCCGCCCAGGCGCCCACCATGGCCCGCACGTCCTCCTGCGTGACGCCGCTCTTGGGGTCGGCCGCCCGCAGCCGCGCCCAGTGCCGCCGCACCGCCCCGTCCACGTGCAACAGGCGGTGGAAGTGCGACAGCTGGGGAGGGGAGGGGAGGGGAGCGGGGAGCGGAGGGGAACGGCAGGGCAGGGGCTGGATAGGGGCATTGCAAAAGTCAGGCAAGAGGCCACGTAGCTATCAGGGCGCGCTATGAACACACACGCACACACGCACATACACATTGGCGCATTTAACCGCATCCCCTCTTCGCACGGCCGACGCGCCATTCCACCCGGGTCAGGCTGGGCCGCGCTTCCGCACTGGCGCACCTAACCGCATCCCCTCTGCGCACGGCCGACGCGCCACTCTAGCCGGGGCGTGCTGTGCCGCGTGGGGTTCTGTTCTACCTAACACTGGAACACACACGTTCCAATCAAACAAATCCAATGCCCCCGCCCCCACCTGCAGGTACAGCTCGCGCTCGCCCAGCGCCCGCCGCAGCAGCACGCCCGGCCGCGCAGGGTCGGGGTGCGCGCAGCGGTCGCGGCCGGCCCCCGCCGCGTCCTCGCCCACGGCCGTGGGCGGTCGCAGCACCGCCGCCCTGCAGCCGCCCGCCGCGTCCGCGGTCTCGTCGTCCGGCCGCAGCACGCCCTCGTAGTAGCGGGCCACTGCCTCGCGGGAGCGCAGCAGCACCTGACGAAGGGAAGCGGACGGGGAACCGGCGGGTGTGAGCGTTCTGTGTGTTGTGGTTCGTGCCGCCATCGTCAGCAGCGCGCCCTCGCAGTGACGGGCGTGGGGCGGTGGTGCACGAGGCACACCAACCGCTGCGTGACCCAGTGCGTTGGTACGCCCCATCGTGTAACCGTTCACACCAGGGCCGACTAGGGCCGCATTCTCTTTCCAACACCACTTCAGCCCCATGCTCCAACACCCGCATCCCCTTCCTCGGCCTCCCCCCGGCCCTTCCTTATGAGGCCGCACCTGATTGACCAGGGCCGCGGGCGCCACCGCCTCGGACGGCACCCCCAGCGCGTCGGGCGGCGTGAGCAGCTCGTGTGGCGCCAGGCCGCCCCGCAGCAGCTCCTCCACACCGCGCAGCGCAAAGGAGGAGCCGCCGGGCGAGGTGAGCAGCAGCGGCGCGCACGACTGCAGGCAGAAGGGGGAGGGAGGGGGAGGGAAGGGGAGGGAGGGGCGAGGAGGGAGGCTGGAGAAGAGGACAAGAAGGCGTGGGTTGAGGGCCCGGGCTCGGACCCCGACCCCCTCGAGCATGGCGGCCCCGGGGGCACGAACCCTGCCCCCCAACCCCTACATTAGCCGCCTCCCCTCCTGCCCCCCAACCCCACGCACCCTGAAGTTCTCCTCCTCGTCCATCAGGGTGCCCCCCGAGCTGCCCAGCAGCAGCCCCGCGTCCTCCTCCTCGCCGCCGCCCAGCCCGCCGCCCGCAGCACCGGCCGCGCCGCGGTACCTGCAACGGCCACGGCACGGCGGTGTGCGGCAGGAGGGGCGGGGGCCAGTGGGGTGAGCGGGAGGGGCGTGAGCGGGGTACCTTGCGCTGCCAGGCCGGCCTCCAAAGGGCGCCGCGGTGCCTGCGAGCGCCACAGCACGGCGGTGTGCGGCGTGCGGTGGCCGCACAGTGCGCCGCCCTGGCCCATCCGAACCCCATCCGTCGTCCCCCTCTGCCTCTGCGCCGCAAAGCCCCTCCCACCCCCTCCCCCTCACCGGGCGGGGTCCAGCCCCAGGCAGTCGGCGATGTGGGCGGCATCCGTGCCCTCAATGGGCGACACCAGCCGCGACACCACCGGGTGCACCTGGGGGCGGGAGGGGGGGGCGGGCAGGCGGGGCATGTGCAGGGCGGTAAGTCGGGCCAGCTGAGCGAGGCGGCCTGGGACTGGACCCCACACCGCCGTCCCGAGCAGTGCCGTGTCTTGCTACATGAGGGAAGACTACATCATGCACGCTTGGGTCCCACTACAGCTCTTGACACACAGCTCCCCTGCACGCCCTCCCCAAGCCCCCCCACCTGGTGCGCCAGGTAGTACTCGACGTCCACGGCCAGGGCGGCGTTGTCGCGCAGCTCCTCGGGGTGCCGCGCCCGCTCCGCCAGCGAGCCGGAGGCGGAGGGACCGGCGGGCGCGGGGGCGGGGGCGGCGCCGTCGGCGGCCTCGCCCGAGGGCGGCTGCGGCGCTCGGTCAACGCAGATGATGTAGGGCACCGTCTCGCCCTGGGGTTGGGAGGCGAGGCGGGGGACGGGGGTTGGGTTGGGTGAGGGAGAGGGGTGGTGACGAGCGGCTGGTTTGCGACGTGGAAGAGATGGGGCGGGCCTCCTCGGCCTCCCTCCGGGGGCACCACCTCGTCTCCCTCCCGGCTCCCTTCCCGACCGCCCCTCGCCTCCTGGGGCACCTGCCGCCCCCGTCCTCACCGGCAGCACGCCGTCGCGCTTGCCGGCCGCGATGCGCCGCAGCGCCACCTGCCGCGGGCGAGGAGGGGAGCGCGGGGTGGCGTTGGGAGGCTAGCAGGAGGGAGGACGGCCGCAGCGGAGGCGGGCTGCCGCCAAGGCCGCGCAGCGGTCCCTCGGGCACCCATCGCGTGGCGTGGCCGGCCCCGCCAGGCCCCGTCCTTCTCCCCCCCCCTCCCCTCTGCCCCCCACCTGCACGTGCGGCTGGTTCTTAGCGTCCGGGTAGTCCTGCGGCCGCTTGGTGAGCTGCTTGGTGATGATAAACTTGCCCAGCGGGATCTGGGGGGCGGGGGAGGGGAGGACCGGAGAGGAGGGGTGGGGGGTTTTGGGGGCGGAAGGGGTGGGTGGGTGGGGGTGTGTGGGGGCGGGGGCAAGTGGGGAGCGCGTGCACACCGATGGCGCGCCGCCTGCGCCCGCACCGTGTGGCACGTGCCGCCCACCGCCGTGCCTCCCATGCGCTCACCTGACCCGCGCGAACCTTGGCCGCCACCTGCAGCGCAGAAGTTGTAGGGGCCGCAGGGTGGGCAGGGTGGGCAGGCCCGATGGGGAGACAGGCGGAGCCGTTCATGGCTGCGGGCAACTCCACCATCCACCGCCTCTCCCCTCTCCCCAGACCGTCTCCCCCCCGCCGCACCCGGCGCGGGGTCTCGGCGGATGTCCGCCACCACCCACCCATCCACCCACCCAACCCCTCACCCCATACACATGCACGCTGCCCCTTCCGCTCCCTTCTTCCCCTCCCTCTTCCCCCTCCCACCCGCCCCACCTGGCGCAGGTTCTCGTGGATGTCCGCCACCACCTCCTCCCGCCCCCGCCCGCTCAGCACCGCCGCCAGCGCGTAGTTGCCCACGTCCTTGGACAGCGGGCACCAGTCGCGGCGCACAATGTCCAGGCCCTTCTGGTCCATGACCTAGGTGGGGAGGGAGGGGCGGGGGAAAGGGACGGGGAAAAGGGGGTGAGGCACGGGCGTGTGGCGCGTGTTCGTTAATCAGTCAAGTAGCGTCGGTCGTGCATAGGAGGCAGGGATGCGTTTCGTGTGTGGAGGCGAGGCGGCGGCAACGCCGCGGCATTTGTGCTGACGGAGGAGTCCCACGCCGCCCTCCCCTCCCCTCCCCGCTCACCTCCACCAGGCGGTCGTTGGCGTCCGGCTCCAGCTTGATGGCCGCGTACTTCTTCTTCTTCAGCAGCAGCAGCGAGCGAAACACGCCGTCCAGCTCGATCTCAAGCAGCCTGGGCGGGCGGCGCGCAGCGGGGCAGGGCAGGGCAGGGCGGCGGCTTGGTCAAGGCCGCCGCAAGTGTGCGCCGGCAGGGCTGCCCCATCCCCTGCTGGCCCCCTCCCCTGCCCCCCCTGCTGACCCCTCCCCTGCTGCCCCCACCCCTGCTCACTTGTAGCGCTTGTTGACCTCCTTCTTGATCTTGGCGCCCAGCGCCCTCGCCTCGTCCACCGAGTCGGAGCGGGTGGCCACCATAATGGAGTCGGTGTCTCCAT